>RPOG01001525.1:0-144657 GCA_008086565.1 Thalassoma bifasciatum
GGGGGGGGTCGGAATAAAAGACCATTCCCAACAAGGTTAACAACAATCATTTCAACAATTTGGTGTCACACTTCCCTCTGTATGAAAACACAGGGGGCGTGTGGAAAGTTAATTTGGGTCTGGGGCGTGGTAACGGGCTGTCAAGTACGTGTCCCGGTGTCAGAAAGCACACATATGCTAATTAATTAGCTTTATATTTGGAAATCAGAGGCGACTGTTGTGGCGGCTAATTACTACCTGACAGCGTATGTTAAGCACAACGCCTCATTAGGAGACAAAGTGTTTGCGTTCTTGATTAGCAGCTCCGTGGAACAGAACGAGGTAATGTCATGTTTGTGTCGGAGGAGTTAATGGGATGAGTGCGAGCTGCGTGAACATCTGGAGTAAAAACGGGGAGTTTCAGTTCTAGAGGAGCTTGGACTGATGTTTGGGATCATTATCTTGTTGTAAAATGAACCAATGAGGGGGAAACTGCAACCTCAGACCATCCTGCGTCCTCCTCCATGTTTCCATTCACTGTCACACACTGAGGAACCTGTGCGACGTACAAAATAGTGTTGTGACGTTCACGGACGATCCGGTTCTTTTGAACAGCTCATTAATAAACAGCTAGTTAAATAAGCTTAACAGATGTGCAAAAAGAGCATGCAGTGCAAAATATAAAATAGGAATAAAATATCAATAAAATAGACTATATCTCTGTACATTAGACACATTACAACATTGCAATTATCAACTTTAAAGTATAAAAATATTATCAACAAGTGTACAGAGTGTTTGATATTTATACGTTATTTACATTTTCAAGACCAGTCAAGGGCTTTAGTCCGTTCTGAGTCTCTCTCTCTCTGTCGGTTCGCGATTCGTTCACGTACTGGATGTACGTGCCTTCAGTACGTTACACAGAGCTTCAGTTCAGTCCGCGATTCGTTCACGTCATTCAGTACGTCAGTACGATTCACTGATTCGGAGCTCCAGCTCAGAGCTGTGTCTCTCTTTCTCAGTCTGTCAGTGATTAATTCATGAAATAAACGTTATTTGAAACCATCTGAATTAATTTTAAAACAGTCTGCTGAGTAATTATGGATATAGAAGCCATTTGCAAACCGACAGCAGCCATAAAAAGCTCATATATATTTTTGCAAAACTTAAATATTTACTATTTCATCAAGTTTGGTGACACGAGAGGGAGATGTACAGGCGGGCTTGAGCGACACAGGACTTCCAACCGACTCTGTCCTGTTTGTTGAGTCATTACTGTCATTGACATAAATGGGTGTGGGGGGGAGGGCTTGGGCGTCTCAAACAGTCAAGAGAGACAGAGACAAGAGTCAGGAGAGGGAAGTGTAACTGCAATTCATCAATAAACAAATCTTTTCAAGTAAGTGATTCGGTTCAGTTCATTCACCCAGAAGATTCGTTCATTTGAACAAATCGTTCACGAACGACACATCACTAGTTTCGCCCAACCATGCAGCAGTAGATATAACAGATAAACATATGTTGCATGTTCAAATGCATATATTCCGATTAGGATTTTATGTTTCCCGTCCTTATTGCTGTGTAAGCAAGTGAGCAGTTTCACATATTATTATTATAATTATTATAATTGCAAAGTCATGAGGAACTTTGTATCAAGCAAGTAGCCCTCGGTCTGAAACAGGTTGGTGACCCCTGCTCTAGAATATAGAAACACTATAAGTAGAATGAATAACATTATAGAAAAACTTCCTAAACTGAAGCCTCAACAGGCCGTGTCTTACTTCCCCATGAATTTATTTATGGCAAAAAGGCGCTGAAGTGCCGTTACATCACAAGCCGTGGCCCTCACATAACATACTCCAGCTCCAAACGTAGATGACTTTATATAAGACGCCGTTTATAGCTCGTTCTAGTGTTTAAGTACAGGATTGTGTTTGGATTTGGACAGTTTGAAGCGCTGGGTCTGAGCACTAACTGTTCAAAGTGGCTTCCTGATGATCTTAATGATGCTTCTTTGACGCTACACTTGTTAAACAAGCCATAAAGAGAGCGAACGACTCTGCAAACAGACGAGGAAGATATTTAGTTTCCAATCAGGATGTTATCTCCAAGTTTAAAACACATTATACTTTTAAAAAAGCCATTTTTTCATCATTATACAGTCGTTCTCGGTGCATTAACCCGGAGGCGGTCCCTGCAGAGGCCAAACTGCCCCGGGCTCCAGCTGCACATCATTTCATTACATTAATATTAATAACCGACCTTGAACGCACCTTGAGTGGCGTTCATGAAACTAAACAACTAGCATAACAAGCACTGAGGGCTCTAACATCTGTCCTTGGAGGGAAAGTGTGCCATATTTAGTCGCATTTAGGAAATCTTTTATTCATAGGAGTGTTATAATAAGGGCACTAGTTGGCCTGGCGGCGTGGTGCTCACTGTACAGAGGCTATAGCGAATGCTTTTCTGACTGAAATGACGACTCATATCTCTAGAACAGTGGTTCCAAACCTTTTCCAATTCAGGGCCCACTTTTAAGTCTCAAAAATTTTTTGCGGCCCACCTCTGACCATATAATTATGGGGGCTGTATAGCGCCTTGTTAGCGCTTGATTTGTAACAAAGACCCGAAATGTAAGAAAAAAAATGTAATAAAACCCGAAATGTGATAACTGGTCAATGATGTAACAGATGCTGAGCTCAGAAGGTGATAGTCATTCGCCCACGATATAACAACTTGTTAAATGTTGGGTCAGTGATTATAGTCTTGGGATATACAACATTTGTTTGATCAAATCTCAGGGCTTTGTAAAATTTGGGGTCATGTTACATGTTGGGCTTTAACTTGCCCTCTTCAAGGACTTTTCTTATAAACAAACGTTTGAACATGTTGAATATTCTTACAAATGTAACCAAGTTTTAATACTTAAACATTATTCTGTAGATTTGTATCTTAATATAGCTACCCTTAATTAAAATTCACACTATTTTGAAAATGATTTGGCGGCCCACTTGCAATATCTCCGCGGCCCACCAGGGGGCCACGGACCACAGGTTGGGAATCACTGCTCTAGAAATTAGATTTCTTAGAGCAGAAAACTTACCTGGCACCATCCTTGGAAATAAACATGGGTTAAATTTACAGTTAATGTGATAAACTACTCAGAATTTCTGTTTCTATATTCGTACATGCTTCATTACGTTAACGTCCTGCAGCCAAACGCACACATTTCGCTCCTTCAGTTACAGCGAAGGAGCAGTAATTAAACTCAGTGGCTTCACTGCACAGATGAGACCAATTGATTCAGCCTTCAGGATCAAAGATGCTCTCGGTGCGCCTGAAGTTTATGTGTATTTACAGAAGCAAGTAGCAGGTCAGATGTAAACACGGGCGAGGAAACGTTCAGAGAGGTTATTGGAGCGACCTTCACGCTGCAGGAGCAGATTGTGGAAACAAAACGGGGAAGGAGAGTGAAAGCAGAAGATAAGGAAGCTTGTTCTTCTTCAGACCTGAGGGCTACAGAGACTAATTAACTTCAGAGACATGACCTTTCTCCTTCTCTTTACTGAGGGGGAACATGCGTGTGTGTGAAAGTGTATATGTTGAATCAGTTCTAGGGCAGCGTCATCACGGCTGAACGGACATGAAACATCGTGTTTCATCACCATAATATAGAAGAGAAAAAGCTTTCAGTTACATCAAGGCTTATCTTTCTTTTTAAAACCACAACCGGCCAAAACTTAACCAAAAAAAATCACCTTTTAAGATCAGTGTGTGTGAATGTGTTCTTGTTTTTGTACCAATTTGAGGACCAACTGTTTTTGTTTGAGAGGCTTAAAAGGACATTTTGTGGATGTTGTGAGAAATAATATTTGAAAGTCAAAGTTTTGGAATAAATAGCCCAGATTTTAAAACAATACAAGAAAATTTGGAGAACATCAAGTCAAAGTTATGAGAAAACAAGGTCACAATCATAAGATAAAAGCCCAAAGTATGAAATTAATAGTCAAAAATGTGTGCTGAAGAAGAAAAAAAAAAATGAGATTAACAAAGTCAGAACTACTGGAAAACAAAGACGACATTTAAAGGTTTTAAGTCAACATTATGAGGAAAAAAGGCCAAGATTTTGGGATAAAAGTAAAAAAAAAAATTGTGAGATCAAAAGTCTAAATTTTTCAGAAAACGTAGTCAAAAAGTTTAGGATGTGAAGTCAACATTATGAGGAAAAAGAGGCCAAATTTAAGGATTAAAAGGCACAATCATAAGAGAAAAAGGCAAAATTATGTGATAAAGGAGTAAAAAAAAATTGAGATGAAAAGTCAAATTCTTAGACAACTTTTTTAGGTTTGGAGTCAATATTTTGAGATTAAAAAAAGGTCAAAAATTTGACATAAAAAGTAAAAAAAAGGGCTAAAAACTCAAAAATATGTGATGAAGAAGTAAAAAAATAATAAGGTGAAAATTGTGTAGAAAACATAGTTAACATGTTTAAATCTGAAGTCAATATTATTGAAAGAAAAGGTCAAAAATTTGATATAAGAAGTCAAAAAAAAAAAAAAAAAAAGACAAAGTCAAACTTTTTGGTAAACAAAGACATTATTTTAAGTTTAAACTCATCACTTTGAGATAGAAAGTCAGAACTTTGGGGGATAAAAAGTCCAAAATTTGTGAGATCAAAAGTCAGAATTTAAAAAAATGTAGTGAAAATTTTGTCAATAAAGTCAACATTATGATGAATAAAAGGTCAAAATGTTGGGATAAAAGGTCACAACCACAAGATTTAAAGTCAAAATAATGAGTTGAAAAGACAAAATGTGTGATAATGAAGTAAAAACATTATGAGATGAAAATTTTTAGAAAAAGTTCACATTTAGGGTTTAAAGTCAATATTATGAGCTAAAAGGTCAAAAATATGACATAAAATGTAAAAAAAATGGAGATAAAAAGTCTCAATTCTGGGATATAAAGGCAAAATTATGATACATAAAGTCAGACCCTGAAGAAATCATAGTCAGATTCTAATGGCTATAAAAGTCAACATGAAAAATAATCATTTTAAGTGGAAAAACATTGTGTAGACAGAATATCACAGGACTAAACTATGGGATGCAAAATGTAAAAAATAAAAAAAAAAGTCCGTAAAAGTTTGACACTGTTTGAATATTTGTGATTTTAAAGGAAGTTTAGTGAAATATGAACAAAACTCAAGATGATATCAACAAAAACAGGAGAGAAGATACAGACGACTTTATGTTTGGTTTCAGGGTTGGAGTGAAGTATTGTGGGATGAGAGCACAGTAACAGTGTGTGTGTGTGTGTGTGTGTGTGTGTGTGTGTGTGTGTGTGTGTAGGGCCGTCCCCTTAAATAGACACTGTCAGATGCAGTGAGAGACCGAGAGGAGACAGAGGTGAAAAAGACAGAAGGAGCGATGGAGAATCAAGCTTCTGCTTCAGGGGGATAATTAGAAACTCTGAGAGAGAGGGGGACGTGTCAGTGTATGTTTGCCCGTGTGTGTGTCCCTGTGTGTGTGTGTGTGTGTGGGTGTGTATCCTGTGGGAGTCTCCAGCTCGGGGACAGATGGTGGCTCATAACATCGACTGCTGATGTTTCTTCTTTGAATCCAGCTCTAACAAACGCCCGCAGCGTCTCCCAGCTCCTTCACTAACTCTTCCACACTGGACTCTGTTTACCTGCCACATGTTACAGCATTTATACACTGCCTGGCCAAAAAAAAAAGTCACCAAAAAAAAAAAGGTCATACACTCTGATATTTGGTTGGATCTTGTTTTGATGATAGTAGAGTCTGACCGCTGCACAAAGTCTTCCCCAGAACATCCCAAAGATTCTCAATGGGGTTAAAGTCTGGACTCTGTGGAGGCCAATCCATGTGTGAAAATGATGTCTCATGCTACCTGAACCACTCGTTCACAATTTGAGCCCCATGAATCCTGGCACTGTCATCTTGGAATATGCCCGTGCCATCAGGGAAGAAAAAATCCATTGATGGAATAACCTGGTCGTTCAGTATCTTCAGGTAGTCAGCTGACCTCATTCTTTGAGCACATACTGTTGCTGAACCTGAGCAACTGCAGCAACCCCAGATCATAACACTGCCCCCACAGGCTTGTACAGTAGGCACTAGGCATGATGGGTGCATCACTTCACCTGCCTCTCTTCTTACCCTGATGCGCCCATCACTCTGGAACAGGGTAAATCTGGACTCATCAGACCACATGACCTTCTTCCATTGCTCCAGAGTCCAATCTTTATGCTCCCTAACAAACTGAAGCCTTTTTTTCCAGTTAGCCTCACTGATTAGTGGTTTTCTTAAAGCTACACAGCTGTTCAGTCCCAATCCCTTGAGTTTTCTTTGCATTGTGCGTGTGGAAATGCTCTTACTTTCACTATTAAACATAGCCCTGAGTTCTACTGTTGTTTTTCTTCCATTTGATCTCACCACACGTTTAAGTGATCGCCGATCACCATCATTCAGGATTTTTTTTCGGCCACATTTCTTCCTGGAAGAAGATGGGTCCCCACTATCCTTCCAGTTTTTAATAATGCGTTGGACAGTTCTTAACCCAATTTTAGTCGTTTCTGCATCAATCTCCTTGGATGTTTTCTCTGCTTGATGCCAATGATTTGACCCTTCTCAAACAGACTAACATCTTTTAAACAACCATGGGATGAGTCTTTCCACATGGTTGTTTCGGAAATGAGAAGCAACTCATTGCACCAGTTGGGGTTAAATAACTCGTACCTATTTGCTTAGTTAAATCCAGGTGGAGACTTTTTTTTTGGCCAGGCAGTGTATCTCCTGCAAACACCTGAACACGACTCTGTTACAAAAAAAGGAGCCGAGTTTATCGCACGTTCTCACCTTTGCTGAGTTTTCACGTTCACGTCCTCCTGGGTCAGAGCTTCGCTGCGTTCACGTGTTTTTATGACAGAGGAGATCCACGTCTGACATTTGCTTTAAGTCTGAAAGAGAAAGAAAATACACACATATTTAACACATTTATGTTTTTTTTTAATCAAAGTTCATAGTTTCCTGAGGATGTATCATAAAATCCTTCAACTTCAGGTTTAAATTTGAAGTTTTGAAACAAATATCTGGAGATTTTCCGGCTAAAACCTTGTGATTTCTTTATTACATGCATTTCTTTTTTCCCTGAGGATAAACTGTGCTGACTTTTTATGTGTTTGAATGTCATTTTTATAGCGGCTGAAGTAAAATATCTGCAGCTAAATGACAAAATAATGTTAAGACCCAAATATTAGACTTCATACCTGCATAACATTTATCACGTTTTTCATTTTATCCATTTTTAATTCAATTTATTTTTTAATTTGTTATTTTTTTCCCTATTTTATTGAACTGTATTTTTGCACTTGCTTGTATCATGTGCTGCAAATTTAACCCATGGGGGATTAAACTTCAAAATTCTTCTGGGATAATTTAGTCCAACTAACCAGGGATAGAATTATGAAAAATAAGTTAAAATTTTGAAATAATGTTTGAGATCATTGAGTTCATATTTCAAGATGTTAAAGTCCATGTTTTAAAAATTATTAAGGCAAAGTTATGAGAAAAAGTTAAAAAAAAATTGAGATATAAAGGGTTAAATCAATTATGAGATAAAAAGTTGAACTTTGGAAGTAAAAGCAAAAATTCTGAGAGTGAAGTCGATGTATTTAAATATTTATTTAATAATATTTTATTTTATTTTTAAAATCAACATAATGAGAAAAAGTAAACATTTTGAGATAAGAGCGAAAATTATGGAAAAAATATTAAAATTCTTAATAAATAATTTGAGATCATGAAGTTATTATTTCACAATATTCAAGTCTATTTCTTTTAAATCATATAGTCAAAGTTATTGGAAAAATAGTTTGAATTAATTTCAGGTAAAGCACAATTTTGAGATATAAAGGTTAAAATCAACGAGATTAAAAGTCAAACTTTGGAAATAAAAGTCAAAATTATGAGAAAAAAATACAAATTCAGGGGGGAAATGTTGAAATCAGAGTCAAGTGTATACATAGAGATTTAAAAAAATCAGAATTTGGGGATAAAGAGTCAAAATTATTAGAAAAAAAGGCAAAAATTTGATCATCCATCTCAAAATTTTGCCTTTTTTTCTGTGGGATAAATGTCAACAAAGCCTGCTTTACTTTCCTTAATCTTGCAGAAGTGGGCTTCTGCAAATAAAGAGGTGCGATAAAATAAAATTTACAAGACAAAAATACAAGACTGATAGAAAATGGTGCAAGACAAACATAACTGTGTATTAACCAACCAAAGCAGTCGCTGCCAGAGTGTGAATGAGGTGTTTACAGGTGACAGACTCTCTTTCTGTGTTTTGCTGATCTACCTTGAATTGTTGCCAACATTGCCCCACAGTTCCCAGTTATACTGCAACAATTGATTTCTACCCATGAGCCACCAGAAAGTGTGAATTGGTGCAGATTTAATGGACGCAGAGTGCGGACAGAAGGCTTTGTCTGCCTGTGTTTGCTTTACAGAGCCGAGCACAGACGGAAAAGAGGATCTGTGGAGCTGAAATGCAGAATTTTACCCTCTCATGGAGAAACCTCACTGGGCAGAGAGAAAGTTTTAGCAGTGAATCGTTAAATATGGATGCGTCAGCAGGTTGAAGTTATCTCAAAGTGCCAACACTCTGCTTCACAGACTCTTCTTTGTGACTATATTTCATTCTCTGGAGCTTAAACTGCACCGAGCACTCGCTGGATTGGACAAATTTATCAAATTGGCTGAAGTTCAACAAAGTATATTTTACAATCCTCACATAGTAAAGGTGTCAGCATTCGGGATTAAATGTTAACGCTGATGTGCATTGGGAAGCCGCCAGGTTGAAGCTGCGTTGATGTGATTTTTACAGTGAATCACAAAGTCAGCACAGCCTCAAAGAGCAGAAGGAAGAATCCTCTTTCTCGCTTTACTAACGACGTGCGCCGTCATACATTACCGTCATTAATATCTGCACATTTACAGCCAGTCTTCTTCTAATTAAATCCTCATAAACGGATCAGATAATCATTTACAGCAGCCAGTTCCAGCGTTATGAAAGCGTCAGCGGCGAATGCGAGGCTGAGATATCGGCTGGTGCAGAGATCTGGTTGGAAAACTCGCTTTGTTGACAGCGTGAAATCAATGAGGTTGGCTCCAGCTCTGTGTTGCATTGTTGTTCTAGTGGTGTAGATCCTTTCCCTTTACATTTAAAACTCATTTTCCTGCCTACAGAGGAAGCCATTTGCAGCCATACGTTCTCGTTGGGTACGATAAACAGCCTCCGCACGCCGCGGTGATCCATCAAAAGAAACATGAAGCCTTCATCTGTTTCCTGGTGTGAGTGCCGCTTTTATTGTTACTTCATTATCCCTGAGTTGGATGTTTTGTTATGAGTGTGCTTGTTATTTCACACTCGGCGTACCATCCATCAATCAAAGCCGGAGCGGAAATAATCCATCACCAAGACGTCGCCTCACAAACTTTAATGGCTCCTCGCAGACAGGACGCTCTCAGTATTCTGGTCAGCAGCTAATTTCAGGCAACGTTTGGCACTGTTGGGTTTGTGTCTTTAAGAGGACGGTGCTAAATGTTAACGATCTATTTACACATGCCGTTAATTTCAAATAGTGAAACTAACACCTGGAACTGAAAGTGGCTGTTGAGTCACTGAATTCCTGACTTTTAATCAATGATGAAATGACGCAGGAATCAGTCGAAGGCACCGTCATTAAACCAAAGAGGAAATGACCAGACAAGATCCATAATGTCCTGAAGTTGGGGTCAAATAGTACAAAAGTTCTACGGCAAAAGTACACCAGGGATTCTAGAAACTACACACTTCCAGCTGTTTTTTTTTTTTTTTTTTTTTTTTTTAGCATGTCTTAAACATTCTGCCTGTTTCACCGATGTATGTTTTGTTGCTGTCCTCAAACTGTTCGAACAACCGGGGAAACTCGCTTTGGAAAAAGAAAAATATGGAAATAAATGTGGGAAAGTAACATCTAAGGCAAAATAAATAAATAAATAAAGTTAAAAGAGGAGCAAGACTGAATAGACCAGACTCGCATTACTGAAGTTTTGACAGAGAGTTGCCAAAGAGTTGCCAGAGAGTTACTGTAGTTTTGCCAGAGCTGCCAGAAAGTTGCCTGAGAATTACTATAGTTTTGCCAAAGAATCACCAGAAAAAGTTGCCTGAGAGTTACTGTAGTTTTGCCAGAGAGTTGCCAAAGAGTTACTGTAGTTTTGCCAGAGAGTTAATGTAGTTTTGAAAGAGAATAACCAGAAGAGTTGCCAGAGAGTTGCTGTGGTTTTACCACAGAGTTGCCAGTGAGTTGCCCTGAGAGTTACTATAGCTTTGCCATGGAGTCACCAGGAGAGTTGCCAGAGAGTAACTAAAGTTTTGCCAGAAAGTTGCCAGAGAGTTATTGTAGTTTTGCCAGAGAGTCACCAGAGAATTGCCAGAGAGTTACCAGAAAGTTACTGTAGTTCTGCCAGAGAATAACCAGAAGAGTTGCCAGAGAGTTGCCCTGAGAGTTACTATAGCTTTGCCAAAGAATCTCCAGAAGAGTTGCCAGAGTTTTGCCAGAGAGTAACTAAAGTTTTGCCAGAGAGTTGCCAGAGAAGTGCCAGAGAGTTGCCAGAATGTTACTGTAGTTGTACCAGAGCATTTCAATAGAGTTGCCCAAGAGCTGCTGTGGTTTGACCACAGAGTTGCCAGTGAGTTGCCCTGAGAGTTACTATAGTTTTGCCAATGAATCATCAGAAGAGTTGCCAGAGTATTGCCAGAGAGTTACTGTAGTTTTGCAAGATAATAACCAGAAGAGTTGCCAGAGAGTTGCCCTGAGAGTTACTATAGTTTTGCCAAAGAATCTCCAGACGAGTTGCCAGAGAGTCACCAAAGAGTTGCCAGAGTATTGCCAGAGAGTTACTGTAGTTTTGCCAGAGAGTTGCCAGAGCATAACTTTATCTTTGCCACAGGATCACCATTTACCATGACAACATTGTACCATGAACAGGCAATGTAAAGATCTGAATTCGATAAAACAAAGAGTTGTTCACTGTTTTAAGTTTTTCCACACAATGCCATAAAGGACTACTAATTTTCTAAAAAAAAAAAAAAAATAGACTATATTTATTTGGTCTATACATGACCAAAAATCTCTTAAAACATTTTTTTTCTAACTGTCATCATGCTCCGTACCATAAAGAGTTAACTCGAAGTGCAATAACTCTGGTCTGTGTAACAGCTCGATGTGTTTGGACCATTTCAAAAATAAACCTCTTTGTTTCCAGCAGCACATCTCGTCCCGTCAATATTCTGAGTTAAAACAAATCAAACAAAGTGGCACTCTCTCTCTCTTTTTTTCTATTCTCACTTTGAAAGAGTTGAATAAGAAGAGAAAAGTATCTCCCTCTCATTACTCAAAGACAACAGAACAGAAAGTTGCTCTTGTTTAGAGGATTGTGCAGTCGAGTGTGTCCTCTGCAGCTGGAAATTCTATATTTGTATTGACTTCTACAGAAATAACACATCGATTCCCCCTTTTCTCTGTTTTTATCTTTTCTTTTTGTGAAGTTAATTAAAGAGGGCGGCATTAAAGCTGGATAAAAGCGTCCATGTGGAGTCCCTCAGGGCGCCCACCTCGGACCACCTCCGTTTTTACAGGAAGCTGCAAATTTCTGCACTTAACATTCACACAGCACCGCCACTGTTTGGGAAAGTGAACACACATGACTGGGAGGATCTGTTCATTTGTTGGATGATTTGTTAATTAGATCCCCTGTCACCACCAGAGCTGCCAAGGCTGAGTTATTTGGGAACGGAGCGTGCCGCGAACCAATCGGCGAGTTGGATTCAAACAATGATAAACACCGAGCGGACTCCGCCGGGCAACACGAGCATCTCCTCAATCTTTAAAAAGCTTCAACGCCTTCAGAGTCGTTACATAAGATCTCAACAAGCAACACTCACGCTCTGATGTAACAGGGGAAAAGCTCTCAATCTGAAAATTATCTAACTCAGCTTCACTTTGTTTTTATGGAAGTAATTGAGATGAAATGAGTCTGGAATCAAAGCCAGACAGGAGTGTGAACTTCGCCTGCAGGAAAGAGAGATTTTCATTTATCATATATTTCATCATTTAATTACAGACGTGAGTTCAGGTAAAGGTCCAAATTCATCCAAATAGAAACACAGCATGAGGAATTAAGATTTCAAACATGAAACGTCTGGAGCTTTTATTTTATTTTTCTGTTCCCTCTCCCTCTTGTTTCAGGGTTAAAGTTTAGGTAAAAAAAAAAATTAGAACTTTTTTCTGCACTTCCAACATTTGACCCTGATGAAAAAAAGCCTCGGTTGCTTCTCGAAGATATTTTGCCTCGAAAAATGTAAAGTGAAGGTGTTTTAATTCTGCAGCATGTGTCTGAATGTTTTTTTTTTATGTGTAGAGATTTAAAAGTTGCTCCTAAGGAAGTTTTTTTAAAAGAACCAAACATTGCTTTCACATTTGATCAAGGTTACATTAACAGTGTGTGGCAACGCTGACAAAAGCAGAATGAAAAGAGTTTTTCTGTGTATTTATGGGCAACTTCAGCGCTTCTACCTCTGAAAACTCATTCATCTTGGTGCACGTGGGTCTAAATTTTATTCCAGGGGATAAACTGACCCCTGAAAACAGCCCGACTTAAGGTGGTACCCTCAATCTCATGGCCACTTTCAGAAGAGTCTCAAATATGATGGTTTTGGTTCCAAAAGTTTTCGATCAACATGCTTCTTTTGAATCTGAACATCTTGAAGGAAACAGCTTTTAGGGGACCAGGCAACAGTTTAGGCAACTTGACAGTGACTTTGGTGCTTATGGGGGACAAGGCAGTTGCTTTAAAGAAATGGTTTTTTAGGCGACTGGATAATTGCCTTTAGATGATGGCTTTAAGTCAACTCATCAACTGTTTTAAGGTAACTAGGCAGCAGCTTTAAGACCACAAGATGATCTACAGGCAAATGGATAAAGGGTCAGGACCTGAACCCTCTTTTAACAGTGACTGAGGCCCTTGACTGGTCCTGAAAATGTATGTAATGTATAAATATCAAACACTTTGTACACTTTTTGATAATATTTTTATACTTTAAAGTTGATCATTTTAATTTTGTAATGTTTCGAATGTACAGAGATATAGTCTGTTTTATTAATATGTTATTACTATTTTATATTTTGCACTGCATGCTCTTTTTGCACATCTGTTAACTTTATTTAACTAGATATTTAACTGTTTGAACATTTTTTCATGTCACACCTGCTTTGGCAATGCAAATGTATGTTTGTCATGTCAATAAAGATTTTTTGAATTGAATTGAATTGAATTGAATTGAATTGAATTGAATTAAACGATTTCAGGCAACTGGATAATGTTTAGAGGCCAAAAAGGTCTTTCGGGCAGATGACTCAGAAGCTTTTAGGCAACTGGATAACGGTTTACGGCAAATGGATGATGGCTTTAAGACGTCCGGATAATGTTCAGCACAGGCTGAATATCCTCCATGTTAACAGGCTAACTGCAGCGCTACATGACTTGTCCGTCTACTTGTCCTGTATTGAGCCAGAGGAACTTGATTGAAGATGCTTTTACTGAACTTTAATGTGTCTTTTAATATTCTCCTTCTTTAACATGTGTCTGAACAGATTTACAATGCAGAATGAATGGATTTGAGTGAAAGACCACGCTCCCTTTTGAATAAATAATCCTGAAAGCATTATTCATAAATGAGGAAGGAATCTAAGAACAGAAGGAGAGGAAACTTATCTTTTCAATCAAGCAATAAAGTTCAGTTCAGATAGACACCTCTGCCTGTTGACACTGTGGCAAAATGTCAACATGAGCCTCAACATCCAGGAAACAGGAGAAGAGAGTAACTCGAAATTCCAGACTTTATTTTTGGCTTTTTGCGGCTAAAATTAGCATCACACACCCCGAGATAGAACTTCTCATCTGGTGTTTTCCACAAACACACATCGGCGGTGTTAAAGACATTATGAACAGATTGTGAGGGGTATTAAAACCATTCAGGCGTCACATGGGAATGTTTGTGCATAATTACATCTCTGGGTAACACCTCTCTGACAGCGGAGGCAATTAAATCAACAATACGGCGATGTTGTGGCGTATAAAGCCTCTTGTAGGTGTTACAGCCTTTCACAATATGTGCAGCAGAAGTGTTGATGAGAGCGTCCACACACACACACACACAGACGCGGCGTTGAAGTGAATGTCAGTTGTTATAGAAAATTAGGAAAACAGCATTTCAGGCTGATTTTATAGCAACGCTGCAGCATGAGGAGGAAAGGAAGAAAGATTTCAGCCAAGAGGAGAGAATGGAGAGGAGACGGAGATAGTGAGAGGCGAAAAAACAGATGGGACCCCCCCACACACACTCATACACACACTAAAATGCATGCCATACTTCCCACATGCAGGACAAAGGATGAGTGTTTTTACAAATCCTCATCCCAGACTGAAACAAATGTTTCCACAAAGCTACGAACACACACTTCTACTGATTGGAAGAGCTGTCTTTAGGGATTTCTCATCTCTAAATACGTGTTTAAGGTCATCAATGCACGATCAATACAATCCCCGTACACACACCCACACACACGTACACAAACACACACTCGTGTCTTTTGGCGATCAATGCTGACACGCCAGTTAACCTCAAAGATCAGCGTTTCCGTTTGGAAAACACGACGGCGTCCACGCGCGAGCGGCTCACGCTGCAAAATTCAATCATGTTTAATAAAACAGATCAATACTCCGCATCTCTTTTGCATGTTCTAATTTTCATCAAAATGCCCTGTCAGGGTTTTTACTCCCACAAGACGAGGAAAAACCGTTTTCCATTTCCAGCCGTNGAACACACACTTCTACTGATTGGAAGAGCTGTCTTTAGGGATTTCTCATCTCTAAATACGTGTTTAAGGTCATCAATGCACGATCAATACAATCCCCGTACACACACCCACACACACGTACACAAACACACACTCGTGTCTTTTGGCGATCAATGCTGACACGCCAGTTAACCTCAAAGATCAGCGTTTCCGTTTGGAAAACACGACGGCGTCCACGCGCGAGCGGCTCACGCTGCAAAATTCAATCATGTTTAATAAAACAGATCAATACTCCGCATCTCTTTTGCATGTTCTAATTTTCATCAAAATGCCCTGTCAGGGTTTTTACTCCCACAAGACGAGGAAAAACCGTTTTCCATTTCCAGCCGTCAGTGAAATGCTAAGTCATGATTTGCTTTATGAGGAGAGTAGAAACAGAAAGCACTCTGGGATATGAAGCACTCGCAGCAATCTATATGAAGTGCTTCATTAGCGAGCGCACGCGGCGAACGATCCTACGCCGAATCTTGGAGGAGCTGATCTGGTAAGAGTTTTTCAAAAGTTGCAGTTGATGTGAGTCACGTCGACAGTGAGGACGGAGTTGAGCCGACAGCCTGGTGCTGTGGTGAGTAACACTCGCTGCCGTCGCTGCCAAGTTTTTACATTATAAACAAGACTGAGAGCTTTGTGTTTGAAAACTGTAATCAAGACAAAGTGACGCTTCTTAAAAAAGAAAATCTGCTGTTTACAGAGGAGAAAGAAATTCATCCAAACCATGAGTGAGCAGAAAATGTGATACCTGTTCTTCAGAGGATGAAACTCTGAGCAGAGACACCTGACGCCTCATAGATGAATTTATCAACTCAATGTTGATTCTTGTTCATCAGGCTCCTTCCTCATTTTTATGTCATAGAAAACAAATATATAAGTGTAAGAATATAGATTCTAGCAACCAGAGTGTCACCAGAAAGTGGCCAGAGAATGACTTTAATTTTGCCAGAAAGTGGCCAGGGAGTTACTTTAATTTTGCCAGAAAGTGGTCAAAGAGTTGCCAGAGAGTGTCCAGAAAGTTGCTATAGTTTTGCAAGAGGGTCATCAGACCATTACTAAAGTTTGGCAGAAAGTGGCCAGAGAGTTAATATGGTTTTGCCAGGGTGTTGCCAGAGAGTCACAAGAACATCATAACAGTTTTGCCAGAAAGTGGCCAGTGGGTTACTATAGTATTGTCAGAAAGTGACCAGAGAGTTGCCAGAAAGTTGCTTTAGTTTTGCAAGAGAGTTGCCAGAGAGTCGCCAGAGAGTCACCAGGAAGTTACTATGGTTCTGCCTGAAAATTGCCAGAGATTCATCAGATCATCATAACAGTTTTGCCAGAGAGTGGCCAGAGAGTTACTTTAGTTGTGTCAGAAAGTGGCCAGAAGTTGCCATGGTTATGCCAGAGGGTTGCCAGAGAGTCACCAGAACATCATAACAGTTTTGCCAGAGAGTGTCCAGAGAGTTGTTATAGTTGCCATAGAGTTGCCAGAGAGTCACCAGAATGTTACGATGGCTTTGCCACAGAGTCACCAGGAAGTGACCATGGTTATGCCTGAGGGTTGCGAGAGAGTCACCAGAACATCATAACAGTTTTGCCAGAGAGTTGCTATAGTTTGCCATAGAGTTGCCAGAGAGTCACCAGACCATGACTATAGTTTGCCAGAGAGTCACCAGGAAGTTACTATGATTCTGCCAGAGTGGTGCCCGAGAGTCACCAGAACATCATAACAGTTTTGCCAGAGAGTGTCCAGAGAGTTGTTATAGTTTTGCCAGAAAGTTGCCAGAGTGGCCAGAAAGCTGCTATAATTTACCACAAAGTTGCCAGAGAGTCACCAGGAAGTTACGATGGTTCTGCCAGAGAGTTTCCAGAGAGTCACCAGAAAATCATAACAGCTCTGCCAGAGAGTTGCTATAGTTTTGCCAGAAAGAGGCCAGAGAGTGGCCAGAGAGTTTCTACAGTTTGACAAAGAGCTGCCAGAGAGTCGCCAGAAAGTTACAATGGTTTCACAGAGAGTTGCCAGAGAGTGACAATAACATTATAACAGTTTTGCCAGAAAGTGGTCAGAATATTACTTTAGATTGCTAGAAAGTTGCCAGAGAGTAACCAGAAAGCTGGTATAGTTTCGCCAGAGAGTCATTACTTTCATTTGTCAGAGAGTTGCAAGAGTCACCAGAACATTATGAACATACAAGTTCAGTAAACTGTGTTATTTTTGGCCCCTCACCTTCTAGAATCAGTGGCTCAGGCCCTAAAAGTCGTCGATATTTGAGATGATTTGGACTCTAAAGACTTCAGTCACGCTGAACATGTGGCTCAGTCAGAGCTGTTTAAAATCCTCCAAAGCACAGAAAGGTGAAAGGAAGCTCCTGAGTGTGAAATATTCCTCTAACACTCCGTCTATCGCTGTGTTGGTCTGAGCCGTGAAATGCCTCATGGAGCAGGAGGCCAGCCGGGGTCGAGATTATCATTTTTATAAGCAAACAAATCGTTGAGGGTGCCCCGTCAGGACACCACGTTCTGGGTATCAGGTCGACTTCCTGTACCAAAAAAAAAAAAAAACAGGAGATCAATGATTTCACTGAGCATGTAGGGTCAATAAAGACAGGAGTTAACCTATTCATCACAAAAGATAGCACGTAATGAGGCTGGCTCTGCTTCAAGGAGTTTCAGAAAAGCCACAGAGCAGACGTACAAAAACAGGGGGGATCGATATTAAAGGAGCAGTTCGCTCAAACGGGTTCAAGTAGCTTTTTTAAGGCTGACCAATCGTCCTCTTTTTCCCAGACACGTCCTTATGTCTGGGGGGATTTTATAAAGTAAAAAACATATAATGAGAAATTATAAAACCCATATCCAACAGTTAAAATAAATAAAAAAATAAAACCATGGCTTTGTTGAGATTTTTTTTTTTTTGCCTATGTTAAGTCAATAATTTGAAATGAAAAGTCTGAATTTGTGTTAAAGCCAAATTCTTGTAGTTTAGTCAGCATTTCTGTATAAATTCAAAATTATTAGATACAAAGTGGACACTTTTTTTTTAGATTAAAAGCTGGAATTTATGGCATAAAAAGTCAAGACTAAATTATAATAAAGCTAAAACTTAAAGAAAAATAGTGAAAATATGAGGCGAAAAGTTCAAATTTTGAGTCAATATTCAAAATTTTGGGGAAAGTAAAGTCAAAGTTTTGAGAAAAAAGTCAAAATTTAGATATTAAAGTAGAAAGTATTATGAGATTAAAAAAAGTTCAAATTTTTGAGTTGAAAAGTCCAATATTTTTTAGAAGTCAAAATTTTTTAGATAAAATTTTCAAAATTTCAGATAATTGGATCAAAATTTAGAGAGGAAATGGACAAATTGCTGCGATAGGTACAAATCACAAGATTTAAAGAGGGGCTTTTAAAGAAAAAAGTCAAAATTTGAGATAAAAAAATGACATTTTGAACTTTGTAATTTTTGAGATAATAAAGTCAAGTATGTGAATCAAAGTCAAGACCATTTTATAAAAAGTCAAAATATTCAAAACAAAATTTTTCAATAATGAAGTTGAAATTTAGGAATTCAAAATATAAAGATATAAAATCAGAAGTTGAAATTTTGACGCATGTGTTTAATAAATGTTTACGTCCATTTCAATCAGTTAAGGAATGTTTTTTGAAGGAGAGTGAAATCAGCTCAGGTTCTTGGTTAGAAAAACGATTAAATATCTGCTTTTATGTTTGTTGTGATAATTTCCGAGCCTGTTTGTTTACACACACACACACACACACACACACACACACACACACAAACACACGTAAACACAGTTCTCAGCAGACATTTCTTGTCAGCCAATCATTCCTCTCTGCCTCTATCTCGCTCTCCTCTTCGTCATGGTCGGGTTTTTTTCTCCTCTTTATTGCCTCTATCTCTCGCTGCCTTACCCCCAAGTCCATTATTTCTCCATTAAAATTCAGGATGACCCGTGTAATTGCTTCCAATGACTGGGTCCTAATGAAAAAAAAAAGAAAAAAACAGAAAACAACACATCGCATTAGCGGCAAGACGTTGGTGAGCGTGTGTGTGTGTGTGTGTGAGGCTGTGTGCGTGTCTGCATGTCAAGCTGCCAGGCCTTGACCGAGGCAGATAAAACTCAGTGTCAGAGCTGTCTGTTACACTCTTTTAACCAGCGTCTGTGTGTGTGTGTGAACAAACCTGTAGGAGCTATTGTGGGTAATACTCTCTCAGACGCTTGTTCCAGCATTTAAACCTGGCCGTGTACATGTGTGTGTGTGTGTGTGTGTGCATATATGAAGTCTGAGGTGCTGCATGTGGGAGCAGTCGACGCGATAAGACTCTGAACAGAAACATCAACATTCATACATCGACTCCTAGAACAGACTGAAAACATCCACTGCAGCTATTTCAGTCCACAACACAGAGTTACAAACCAAGATTTATTCATTCTTTCACCAAAAAAGCTCCTGGAATTTACAAATTTGTCCATTTGCCATTCATACGTCAAACATCAGAATGATAAACCAATTCTTCACATTTCAGTCACTAACTTTGCTGTACAGTTGTCGTGATCAATAAAACCTAATTAGTGAAAGAATCACTCTGATAGTGATCACAACAACGTGGACGTCCTACCTGTTTGGGGTCATTGCGTCACATCCTGACGCCCATACCCTAAATATTCACTCTCCTTTCCACCAGAGGAATCCAGAGTTCAAACATATCAAAAGTGTTGTTTCATCAAATTATTCCAAGTGGTGAAATTTCTCCTGTAAAGTCCGTTGTTTGTCTGTCTGTCGTGTCCGTTCTCATCAATAACAGCAGCTTCACAGTCTTAGAGCATTTCCTCCTCAATGTCAATCTGACAAAACTGGAAGTGTTTGTGTTCAACAGGGTTCTAGCTGCTATTGGGTTTTCATCCCAGGAGAGCTTGTGATAGATAACAAGTGCTCCCTGCATGACTGGCCAATAGCACACGGTCTTGTGTAATAACTATTAGAGGGTCATTTATTGGCTAACAGACCTGTCACTCAGTCATACAGTAACCAATCATCTTACTCTTCACAGAAAAGCCGCTGTAGCCATTGAGATCATTGGTGAGACCTATTTATTACCGTGCGTCTTCACTCACATTCATATGCGCAACAGAAGAGGAAGAATCCTTGACTCAGAACTACAATATCAGGATTTTTGTTGAACCTTTCCACAAAGAGACCAAAGTTGACTAAAAAGAGGACACTGAGCACTGATGGAGCTGGTTTTGTTTGCACAGTCTTCAGACAAGAGCGTGGACAGATCACCTGAAACCAAAAATATCTCCAACTCCTACAAAGTTTTACCTAAAAAGCTCAAATTTCACCCAGATGTAGATGAGAAGGTATAGAAGTGATGTGGTGGATGTTTTATGTCTGACATGAAGCATGTTGAAGTGATAGATTCTCAAAGGCACATATAAAAACATGACATTTTCTGAAACTAGAGATTTTTAAGTAATAAACTTCTAAGGGTTAACCTGGAGGAGAAACAGTGAAGTTGGCGTCTGGATTCTCTACAGATTGAAGGACCAGATCGGGTCTTCAGTTTCTTTAAAACTGGGGCAGATCCTGCCAGGACGGCCAGTGTTTGATGGTCTGCCTGATCGGGTCTGTAACCTCTCATTAATTGGCCTCATAATCACTGAAGAGTCCGGCTGCTGGACGACAGAGTAGATTTCCAGGCTGTCGCGCAGCTGGATCAGCTCCATGGTTCGACTTTTAACGGTGCAGCTGTCAGAATCTGTCGTACGGGTTTTAATCTTAATGAGAAATGTGTCGGGACTTTGGGGAACTGAGCTCAAATCATTTAAGTTCCTGGAAATGCCTCATTGTCACTTCCTTCACCAATCTGATGACTCATTTGCTTAACTTTCTAAATTCTTTCTCTCAAAATAAGTTCAATACACAATAAAAATCTAACACTACAAACCTTTACAAAAGGCTCTGGACCCAGTCAGAGGTCATCCAACTGAAACCGCTGTGTGGTTTCCATGGAAACGGACTTACTCCATTCATTTAGATGGGGCAAAATTTTTCGAAAATACAGAATATTTTCAAATGTACAAGAGTTAAGGATAAATCCTTATTAGTAAATATAATATTTTGACATATAATAAGTGGTGTGCATTAGTCTCTTATTTAAAATCTTTCTCCCAGTTCATGATTTTTGTCCTTCTGTTTTGCATGTATTTTATGAAGCTATGTTCAATCACTGTGAAGAACTTTGAACGGCATTTTATTTGCATGAAAGGTGCTATATAAATAAAGATGGATGGATGGATGGATGGAAGGTTGGTTCTATGTATGGATGGATGGATGGAAGGTAGGTTTTATGGATGATGGATGGATGGATAGTTTTATGGCTAGAAGGTTGATTTTGTGGATGATGGATGGATGGATGGTTTTTTGGATGGAAGGTTGGTTTTATTGATGATGGATGGATGGATGGATGGATGGTTTTATGGATGGATAGTTGGCTTTATGGATGATGGATGGATGTAAGGATGGTTTTATGGATGATGGATGGATGGATGGATGGAAGGTTGGTTCTATGTATGGATGGATGGATGGAAGGTAGGTTTTATGGATGATGGATGGAAGGATGGATGGATGGATAGCTTTATGGCTAGAAGGTTGGTTTTATGGATGATGGATGGATGGATGGTTTTTTGGATGGAAGGTTGGTTTTATTGATGATGGATGGATGGATGGATGGATGGTTTTATGGATGGATAGTTGGCTTTATGGATGATGGATGGATGGAAGGATGGTTTTATGGATGATGGATGGGTGAATTGATGGATGGACTGCACCAGAGGGACAGTTTAAAGAAAAGAAAAAGCACAGTGACCCCTCTTTAAGCTCGTTTCAGCGTCATCATATCCTGACTCGCTTTTGCCACTTGACGTGTCAGATCAGTGCTGCTTCTGTTAATGATGATGATGATTAACCACTGACCAATCAGAATGAAGTATTCAGCAGGAGTGGGGTGACTCCTGTGGCCTTAGACTGCAGAAATTTAGAGACAGTCTGAGCACGAGTCATCCACCCCTGTGAGCAAATCCCGCTCTGACATTTCCTTTCTCTCTCTCTCAGATAGTGACAAACCCCGGTGGGCAGATTGATCAGAGGTGCTGTTAGGAGAAGAGCGAAAAAAATACAGATCCCTTCTTCTCATCCCTCCCTTTTCCCTCTCACCTCAGCTTCTAAGAAGCAGAAAAATAAAGAGGTTCGAAAACAGAAGTGGAAACTCTGCAGAAACATCCGTCACTTTCTCTGTGTTTTTCCACCGCTGTAATCTCCCCCTCGCCCTCGTCATCGCTCCTTTCCCCCTCTTCCTCGTCTTCGCCCTATGAATACTGAATCAGCCGCAGACAGACGGTGCGTGGGGTCTCCCCTGGAGGAGGGATAAACACACACACACACACATGTAGCTACACAAACACGCCGACATATGCCCGAGCGAGAGAAACCCTGGGCTTTACAGCGAGCGCCACGCGACGCTGCGAGCTGATTCTGGAGCTGATAAACTCTGACAGTGTAATTTTCCTTATCGGTAATCTGCAGTCGCTGGGTCTCAAATAGCTTCTTCTTCAAACATTAGTGAAGCTCCAGGGGAGGGGATTAATGGGCAACACACACACACACACACACGGAGGCTCCTCACACCTTTGTGGACGTGTGAAACGACTTTGATCAGACTTTAAATCACCTCTGAAAGGTATCAGACCAAAAATCAGACTCTCCATTTTGTGTCTCCTTTCATCACAGACTCTCAAATCTTCCTCTTTAATGTCTCCTTACTCTGTTTCACACCATCAATACTCCTGCTTTATTTTCACTCTGATGTTGCAGAATAATCCAGAAACTGATGACGAAGGTTTCTGTGCAGTTTGCTCCTGTTTTGTGTCTGATTTTGACCCAGACGAGCTGTTAGAGTCTCCTCTCTGAGCTGCGCAGAGCTGAGCTGTGAGCTCTAATCCTGACACGACAAAGGGGCACATCTCCAACTTTGTGCAGTTTCCAGAGAGCACATTTTTGTTGCATTGCGTTGTGCATCCTCTAGATAGAGCTGTGCTAAAGGGAATGTCAACAAAAAAATCAGATAAGTCAGTCAAACTTTATTAATAGAATATAAACCAGCATTCCCACAACTCTGTTTACTCCCAAAATAAAGAATAAACAGCTGTTTTATTTTTTTCCCGAGGTAGTGTGCAGCAAGTTATAACAGATCCTGCAACATTTTTATCAGGTAGTGGAGGGGAACGTGTCCGAGATTCAGTAAACCTGTAAAAGAAACAGTCTAATACGGTTACGGTAAATCAAATGTTAATGCAAACACAATATAACGACGCTCGAAATAGTGCAAAGTAATAAGAATATCTCAACGTTGTCTCTTACAAAGAGCCATTTTGGGGTCTTACGCACACAAATAGTGTGGGACTTCACTCTCTATCGTTCTTACCGCTGTTTCTTTGGTGACGCCTCTTGACTACAGTAGCTACGATGAACCAATATTAATCCATATTGTTACCAGCAGGAGCCTCCCCACTTTAAGGAGGTGGCATCATGGGTAGTGTATGCGTGTGTGCGTGCGTCATAGACTGTATAATGAGTGGACGTAACGACGTTCGGCTCAAACTGAAGCCTCCAGCAGATGCCCCGCCCCCTGGTGTCTGGCTGCAGTATAGGTCATAAGCCCCGCCCCCTGGTGTCTGGCTGCAGTATAGGTCATAAGCCCCGCCCCCTGGTGTCTGGCTGCAGTATAGGTCATAAGCCCCGCCTCCCCATGTATTCCAGATATGAGCCGGGAAAACTTAAAAAAAATTACGATACCTCGTAGAAACGTTTCTCTCATCCTTACACTAAGGTGGTATGATGATGTCATCCGGCTGCATGGTGTTCGGGTGTTTTTTTTCTGAGAAGTTTGTTTCTCATTAGTTATTGGACGTTAAAAACCGCGATATAAGTTTCATTTTACGATAGTTGACAGCTGCCGTTCGTGAGTAGTTTTTACTGGGGATATAAGAAACTTCCGGAAAGAGCCAAAAGGAGACTAAACCTTCTGAAGAAGAGGAAATTAATATTTTTATTTCTCTTTTTTACTTGGCTCCACCAGAAATTCTCTACTGCGCAGACTCTGGCTGCACAATGGCGGCTCGAGAAACGGGTTTTTTTGGCTTCAAAAAAGTAGAACGGTGACAGGCGGAAGCACGCTGTCCATTCTATATACAGTCAATGGTCGAGACAGAGTGGCGTGTTATGTGCGGGTGTAATAACTTCATAACCAGCGGCTCCAAACCACGGTTAAGAGTCACGAGGCTGGGGAAAGCAACAATATATAAGGTGCATCGGATTATAAGTCGCACTGTCAGCTTTTGAGAAAATTGAGGGCTTTTAGGTGCGCCTTATAGTGCGGAAAATACGGTATTTAAATTGCTAAGTGAGTGGTTCGTTTAGGTATTGCGTTTTCTGAAGACTGATCTCAGAAAGTGGGGGTAGTGTTATAATCAGGGTTGTTTTATATTCGTCGCTACACTGTGTGTTTTTGTACTTCAATGTAGTTTGATGAGAAGTATTTTCTATGTGTTTTATATCTGGTAAAATACACCAGAAGTTTTTGATGGTGCTACTATTTTGAGCGACAATGTTTGCAGAGTTATGGGGAATGATTGGGAGAAAATGTTTGTTTGCTGTATCAGTGACGTAAGCGGTGACTCTCATTGTTCTGAGCCCAGCTGTGATAATCATTATTTCTATATGCATTTCTAATTTACTGAAACAATCTATATGCAAAACCAGTTTGGATTAACTCTGGAGCAGCCGCATGGGTTTGATAAAGGCTTCAGCTTGTTTTTTTTTTATTCTCTGGTCGAAGCACAAAGACTCGTCTGATGCTCGTATGAAGTTGAAAGAGCGAACGCGTCCTCTGCATGAGCCCGAACAATGGCAGATGGCCACGGCGTTACTTGAAGCGTTCAAACTTCATTTTGACTCAGTAATCTCGGGCCTCCAGCCACGATGGGGGAGATGTTTGTGAAATCAGAGCCTCAGCCAAAGCTCGAGACGCATTAACATGATAATTTGATGCAGTCGGGTAAAAAATGTTTGTTGCACGTCTTTCTTCAGAGAGGATTCATCAGGCCGCGTTCAATCAGCGACAGGAGATGATTGCTGAGGCTGAGCATTGTTGATAAGATGAGTCAGCGCTCAGAAAAATAAAAACACACTGTCTTTGAAAAGAAGAGGCCGACAACACCGCTCGGATTATTTACCGCAGGGATTGTGAGATTGGGATCGTGTTCCTCTAAAACATAAAAGATGAACCTCGGCTTTGAGAGCGACGCAACCCCGAGCTCGGAGGAAGCAGAGAAGGTGACACGGCGAAGATGCGGCGATAAACAGGAAAGGGCAGGCGACGCGATGCGGCGCAGAAATGACAGGGCAATTTTTAGAAAGAGGGGAGATAGAGGGAGAGAATGGAGGGAGATTAATAGCAGAGAAGTTGGCGTCCAGGAATTAGAAAGAGGAGAAAGAGGAGGCGAGAGATTTAGAGGTGTGAGGCGTAAGAGGAAGTGACATGCGAGTAATAAAGGGATTAACGTTTGAAGGCTGCGGGTGGAGGTAAAGGAGACGTGATTTAAAGACGTCACGCTACACCTGAAGCTGAGAGAGAAAAAAAGGAAGAAGAGGAGGAAGAGGAGTGGGGGAAACTAAGTTTGGACACTTTGGATTGATTGTTGCAGGAAGGACTTTCCACTACATTAAATTTACACATCCTCACCAACAGAAAGAGAGATAACTGGACGCTCCGACGACTCGGAGAGCAGAGCAAATTAATTTCTCTCTGCAACCCCTGAAGGAACAGGAGAGAGCAAGTGAAGTCAGGGAGGGTGAGAAGTGAAGGAGCAGACAGAGAAAAGAGAGGAGACAAACAAACCCTCATTTCACAGACAAATCACCTGATTTCTTCTTTGACCTTTCCGTCTCTTCTTCCTCATATTTAGCACATAGTAAATGTTCCCAGACAGCAGCATCTGTATTCATATCCTACGTTACTGTAACATCCACATAAGTATCATTAAACTCTAATGTTCCTGCAGCTCTGTCCTTTTACACCCTTCTTCTTCTTCTTCATTTACGTCTGTTTCTGTCTCAAGGACGACCAACCCTCCTCTTTGCTTTCATTTTTGAGACAAAATCTCTCTACAATCAATACTTACTCAATGATAACTGAGCACCATCATTGTCAGACTTTATCAGTCTCTATCAGGGAGTGGTGTGCACAAAGGAAGGCCAATTGTTGAAAAACAGGCTCTGACGTTCCCTTTTGGGCGCCAAAATACTAAAAAGTGCCTTTTCATAAGCCATTTCCTTGCTATAGTGAACTCCTTGGTGCCAAATAAGTGTCAAGTTGCCTTCTTCATTGGTAGACCACACTAATCTATCCCGTTGACAGGTTGAAACATGAAAAACTGTCCTCATGGGAGCAAAAACAAGTTTAAAGATTCGACTCTTAGGAGCCAAAACATGCTTAGCTTCCTTCCACAAGTATAGAAAATTAAAGTACTCAGGTTTCTTGAAATGCAATAAATCTCTTAATACAATACAATTTTTTTTCTCCATTTCAAAAAAAAAAATTTTCAAGCAATTCAGACCTCATTTTTGCCTTTAAATAACTTGAACTGTGACATGTTTCTGGAGTGGTCAGTTGAATGTGGCTAATCGAGAATAAAAAGACAATTTTTACTGAGAAAAAAAAAAAAAGAAAAGGAAAAAAAGACATAAGCCAAAGGAACAAGTTCAGACAAAAAAAACTGAAGTTCCGATTATATAAAATCAGCTGATAAAACAAAGTTTAGGAAACTAATTAAGCAAAAAAAAACTAAAAATTGAAATTGAAAAATGAAATTTTGTTATTCAATATTAATCAGGATTTTGAAAATGATTTGGCGATCCTCAGAAATCACCTCACGACCCCAAGGTTGAGAATAGTTGCTTTAGGGAATGAAAATATCGATTAAGTGCCTTCTTGGGAGCCAAAACACATGCTTAAGTGCCCTCTTTGGAGCTAAAATATGCTAACATTAACTCCTTTTGGGAGCCGAAACGTGATTTTTTTATCTTCCACTCCTGCCCTTCAAAATGTCTGTGTACGCCACTGACATCATCATCCGTCCTGAGACTCTGTGACCAGTTTTCTATATGATCTTTTATAAAATAGAGCCTGTTTTTTTCTCGTGCAGGAACAGTTGTAATGTCCTTTAATGTGGCGGTCTGGCTGTGTGACGCTCTGCTTCCTCCTCAGTGACATGTGGTCCAGTCTGCCTCAGAGGTGACCACGCCGCCGCCGCCGCCCGTTAGTACGCCTCATTCAGAGCGGTTAAATGGAGCGTGGGCTGAACCGGTGAAGACTTATTCTCCAGCCTGACTCAGATTTCTGTGCATACATGAATAATCCTGCACCTGTTTGTGTGTGTGTGTGTGAATGTAAGCAGTAATATGTGTTGACTTTGTACATGAGGTTTGGTTTTGCCCCGAGCTGAAATCAGCGAGCGAGTCTCCAATTTGCTCCTCTTCTTTCTCTCTCCTTATCGCAGCGCGGCGAGCGACAGGGAAACACGCTGAGGGAGCGTCAGACGGAGATGTTGTTGTATCCGAACGAGGAGAGTGAATTTTAAAAAGGTAGGCGGATTAAATCAGCTCCAACAGGATCTGTGTTCAGCGGAAACCCTTTACTCCATTGCCTCATGGGTAATTCATGACAGGTAAAACAATCTTCAGAGGCTTGTGACCTCTGACGGGAGAGAAAAATGAGCCCGTTTAAGAAAGAAACTAACGAGAAGACACATTTACCTCAGATTTCAGTCAATTCATATACAACTTCCTCATTACTGCGATATAAGGCTTCAAATAACAAATAACAAAATCATAATGGAGCTGGAAATAATGATCCAAATGCAATTATTTTTCCCCGTATTGCAATTGTAAATTTTTTGTGTGATAATTTCTAGGTTCTCTATCCTTTGTGTTTTCAAATTAACATGGATGTTTATTAAATACAGGACAAAATCCCATGAAATTTCCTTTTTGCTACTCAAGACTGCTTTTCGCCCATTTAGGTCACTTTATACTTTTATCTTCACCACTTTTTGACCATTTTTTTGCTTTTCTGACTACCCTTTTAGTTTTTATCCCAACCTTCCAGCCACTTTTTGTTGACTTTGTCCATTTTTTACCACTTTTCACTGTTTTTTGTCAAATTTTCCCAATTGTTCCTCTGAATGTTCTTGCCTATTTCGTTGTTTTTTAACCATTTAAGTCACTTTTCACTTTTTCTCCACCACTTCTTGAAGACTTTTTGCAACTTCTTGACTATTCTTTTAGGTTTTACCCCATTTGTCTTGCCATTTTTTGTCGCCTTTGGCTATTTTTACCCATTTTCCCCATTATTTTGTTCACTTTTTTTTACTGTTTATCCCAATTTTCCTGCCATTTTGTTGTTGCCTTTGGCTATTTCCCACTGTTTTTTGTCCATTTTAGTCACTTTTCAATCTTTGTTTCACCACTTTTGAACCATTATTCACCACTTTCTAATATTTCTTAAGATTTCTCCCATTTTTCCCCAATTTTTTGCTGCTCTCCAACAATCCTGCCATTTGTGTTGACTTTGTCCATTTTTTTACCACATTTCACTGTTTTTTGTCCAATTTTTCCCAATCGTTCCTACCTTCTGTCAATTTTCCAATGTTTCTCTGAATGTTCCTGCCTATTTTTGTTGGTTTTTATCCATTTAAATCACTTTTCACTGTTTCTCCACCACTTCTTGAAGACTTTTTGCTACTTCTTGACTATTATTTTAGTTTTTACCCCTTTTGTCTTGCCATTTTTTGTCGCCTTTGGCTATTTTTACCCCTTTTCCCCATTGTTTTGTTCACTTTTTTCTCATTGCTGCTGCCTTCTGTCAATTTTCCACGTTTTCTCAGAATGATCCTGCCTATTTATGTTGGTTTTTGACCATTTCAGTCACTTTCCACATGTTTTTTACCACCACTTTGACCATTTTTTGCTGCTTTCATTTTCTTATACTGATCTTTTGGTTTTTATCCCAACTTTTCTGCCATTTTTTGTTGCTTTTGGCTATTTTTACCACTTTCCCCCCATTGTTGCTGCCTTCTGTCCTGTCTATTTATGTTGGTTTTTAATCAATTTAGTCACTTTACTCTCTTAGTTCACTACTTTTGAACCATTTCTCCCATCTTTTTGAGTATTTCTTTAGTTCTCCCCCCTTTTCTTCCCCAAGTTTTGCTTCTTGTTGACCATTTTTTGCCACCTTAAACTTATTTTTATTGCTGCTTCTTGTCATTTTTGCCATTTTCACTCCTCCGATTGTTTGTCTTGTAAGGCTAAGTTTTAGCAATCTGGCTCATTGGTTGAGCATGGTATAAATGGAGGGTTTTATAACATATTCTAAACTTGGCGCTGATTCCAATTTCTAGAAAAATTCGAGATGAAAAAAGGAGAGAGAGGGAGAAATAAAAGTGGAGTTATAGAAGTATGATCTTTACTCAAAGTCAAGCCGGAGAAAACTCTTCTCTGTGGACACTGTGGATCTATTTTTAATCTCAATGGCCACAAAACAAGGGCTGTGCTTCACTTTTACGACCGTCCTTGAATGCACCTGCAGTCACTAAACATAAATATGGGTGATTTAAAATAGCTCTGATTCAGCACAGGCTGCCTGAAGGTTTTAACAGCCCCTTTTCCCTCCAAGATCCCTTTGGACTTCCAGGAAAGCGGCGTCTGATTCACGGGATAAGTGTGATCAATTTGTCCCGTAAGTGAAGGATTTCAGGGAAAATGATCTGAGCGGAAACAAAAACCACCCGGGCACCACGTCGACCTCGTCCTCCTCCCAGCGGGTTCTCCTTTCAGAGTGTTTTTTACAGTGACTCCTGCTGTTTCTGATGCTGAAGCCAGCTGTAAGATCATCTGGCGAGCAGCTTTTGAAAATATTCCCTTTCTTTTGAACTCCACACGCTTCCTCTACAGTCGGAGCTGGTCGAGCCAGACTCTGGACTCATTAACGTCTCTTTTTCTCAACCTGCCGCACAGAAACACTCAGCGGTTCGAGAGTTAGGCTCATCCTGTTAACACTGAGGCAGAGTAATAAAATTAGATCTGCAATAAACCCCCAAAATCCCAAAGACGGAGTTTAATTGAAGACGTTTGAAAGTGGGATTCACTGAAATACACACTCTGCAGAAGCAAATTAATCATAACCAAACTTTGTTCAACCGTTCAATCAAAGTTAAAGCCCCTGTGAGGAGACGTTCGCTGGATATGAAAGAGAGGAATAAACAGAGATGCTTCAACGAGATCTCGGAAAACAAACAAGATAATCAGAGACAAGATTCACTGTGTTTGGTTGATGATTTGTTGAGCGTCGGAGGAAAAGGTTGATGAAGCCAAATCGCTCTTAATGTACCTCAAACTACAGGGAAATCTCAATCTGATCATCTTTAATACATCAGGATTTCACCAACTACATCTCACTAATCTCCATCTGGACTGTGCATATGCTGCTTTTATGAAACTAAATCTCTACATTCAACAGAAACTCAACAACTCTGACAGCTGATGTCTTTAAATTATGTTTTTTTTATCAGTGTGTGAAAATGTGAGGGTTCAAACACACAAATTGGGGCGCATATGGCCTCGTGGATGTGGCCGCGCACCATGAAATTTGCCCTCGAGTGAGAGGCCCGGGTTCGATTCCCACCTGTGGCCTGTTTCCCGCTCTCTCCCCCTTTCCTACTCTATCCAGTGTCCTCCTCCATCCAATTAAAAGCAGAAAAGCCCAAAAAATATCTTTAAAAAAAACAAAAAAAACACATAAGCGGACACGAGGCCAGATTGAAGATATTAAATGGAGCTCAGAGGGCAAAATTAGCACAAAAAGCTAAGGCAGGGAGAGCACACTAACCCTTTCTTTAATTCTCAAACACTAAAAACCTTCATCAGTGAGACAAGTCTCCTTCTTTGTCAAATATATACAAAAAATCCAATGCAGGCAGAGCACACTGTTTTTTTTGTCCAAAGCAAAGGTGGAAGCAGGTAAGACACACTTTCTATCTTTCATGTACAGACATTAGACATACAAGCAGGAAGAGTAAAAATCCCCTGTCTTTGAAATGCATACATTAAGAACCAAGGCAGGGAGAGCACATTTCTAATTTTAGTATTTTTAAAAATATATATGTACTTATTATTTCTTCAGGATTTTCTAATTTTTCTTTTTGCATTTAATGTGTATGTTTTACTTGATATTTTACGTAATGTTAAATTGAAATTGATCTTTCCATATTTAGTACTTTTACCATTTGTACTAGTTTTGCTATACTCTCTGCTCATGTAATTATTATTCATTTAGGCTCTTCTAATTTTCTCTGTTACTATTTAATGTGTATATTTTACTTAAATTGTGCTTTCTATTCTATGTATTTTTATATCTTTACCATTTTTGCTTTTCTCTCTTCCTATATGCATATTTATTTAGGCTGTAAAAACCAGGACCTGAGCACTAATTTTGCACATGCAAATTTAAATTAGCATGACAATAAAGTTCCTTCAATCCTTGAGGAACAAGAAATACGTTTTGACATCCAACTCCTCAATTCCCAACACAAAGTCCTGAAGTTGCTCCGCTAAAATAAAATCTGGTTCTTTTCCTCAAACCTCCATCTTTAAACCCTCTCCTCAGATAATCTCTTGACATCTCAACAGAGACAAAGCGGCAACAACCTCACATCCCCCGTCCGCCTCTGCGGTGCCACTGAGACGCCTATTAGCCATAAGCTAATTACCCGTCGGCTCTCCCCGAGGACTCGGCTAACCACTCGCTCGGCTAATTAGCATACATGTGATTGAGCGGGCTGAGATCTCACCGCGCCAGTGGAGATAAGGAGTGGACGGACGAATGCTTGTAGAAGTAAGAGAAGGAAAACTGTGAATTAAAGCAGCTGTTGAGGTGAAACGCTCTCTGCTTCTGTCTGAGGAAATGCTAAATTAGCACTTGAGGTAATTGGGTGCAGAGACATAAAGCAGGAAGAGCAAAGATCTCTTAAAGATTACCATCAGGTTTCTTATGGCTTTTAGCAACAACAACCCACTGGGAGCGAGCAACAAATGTGTTGCATAATTAGGCTTTATGCGACCAGGGATAATGTGTTTCTTTGTACATTAAGCGCCGCAGACTGATAGCGTTGTGTAGCTTGTCGTCTGTGGTACTAAAGTGGGATTTTACACAGGTCATTATGTTGTCGGAGCGCCGTGGCGCCTCTGCAGCTGCAGCAGATAATAAGCACTACCCGAGATGGTTATAGTTTTCTGTTCTGCCACAGAGGAGCAGGCCTGTCACTGAGACCACCCACATGCGTATGGATCGGCGGTGGAGAGGGGCAATAAGACGACCTATAGACGGAGTAAAAGCTCCTCCACTCAGAGGGAGAATCATGTGAAGAGGCTGATGCTCTGTGGTCAGTCGATACAGGAAACCGTGGAGTGTTTCTGCGTGTCACCGCCTGTGGAGACGACTAAATGAGGAAACAGTGAAAGAGAGAGCAGCGTGTCCTGAACCAAACCCAAACGCTCCGGCAGTTTCTCCGTCGTCTCTGCGAGTCTCGGCCTCCACATTGCAGGCGCTGTGTGGTACAGACAGACACACAGCATGCACAATGAGGAGGCCGGGGAACGCCGTTATCCTCCTAATCAGCTGATTGATGGACGAACAAACGAGGCTGTCGATGAAACAAGGAGAAGGTGAAGAGGCGATGAGCTGAGATCCTCACGCTGATTGTGTGGTTTGCTGTAATTGACTCGTACAACAACCGACATGTATGAACAACTTTGGTGGTAAATGGGATGGGAAATGAGCCAAGGCAGACAGAGCACACTCCTCTTTTGTAAGAAGGCAAGTTTCGTGAAACTCACATTTCCTGCTCTTCATACACATAAATTCAATACAAAGGCAGGCAAATAATACTTTTTCTCATTAATTACCCAGATTCAGAACCCAGGCAGGGAGAGCACACTCCACCTCTTTTACATATGCTTAAACTAGCAGGGCAAGACTAGTAAAACTCACTTTCCCTGCCTTTCATACTCATATAATAAATGCAAAGACAGGCAGAGCACACTTTGTCTCTTTTAACTGTAAATATTCAGAGGCAAGGAAGGCAGAGAACAATCCTTATCTTTTCCTTTGCCTTAAATAAAGGCCAAAACAGGTAGGAAAAAACTTTTCCTCCCCTTCATTAGCATACATTTAATGCAAAGGCAGGTAGAGTACACTTTCTGTTAACTGCAAATATTCAGAGCTAGGGAAAACAGAGCACACTCCTCCTTTTTTATACGTCTGAAATAGATGGGCAAGGGCTTGTAAAACTCACTTTCCCTGCTCTTCATAAGCATAAATTTAATATAAAGGCAGGTAGAGTACACTTCCTCTCTTACAACAGCAAAACCCAGAGCCAAGGTCAGCAGAGCACACTCCCCCTATTATAAGTAGAAGACAAAGGCCAGTAAAACTCACTTTCCCTGCCCTCCATAAGCCTAAATTTCATTTAAAGGCAGACAGAGTACACTTTCCCTCCTATAACTGCATAAAGTCAGAGCCAAGGCAGACAGAGCACACTCCTCATCTTCTTAAGAGCCCAAAGAAGAAGAGCAGGGCTAGCAGAACACACTTCCCGTGTCATTTATAAGCATATATATGATGTTAAGGATGGCAGGCAGAGCACACTTTCTTTCTTATTACTCCAAAATTCAGAGTTAAGACAGACAGAGCACACTCCACATTTCTTTCAAGTGCCTTAAGTAAAAGGGCAAGGCTCGTAGAACACACTTTCCTTGGTCCTCATATGCATACATTCAATGCAAAGGCAGGTAGAGCATACTTCATCTATTCCAACAACAAATATTCAGAGCCAAGGCAGACAGAGCACACTCCTCATCTTTTCGGTGCCCAAAAAGGAAAAGCAAGGCAAGTAGAATGCATTTCACCTGCCCTTTATAAGCACACATTTGATTTACAGGGAGGCAGAGCACACTTTATCTTTTAGAACTGCAAATACTCAAAGCTAAGGCAGGCAGAACACACACCCCATATTTTTAGGTGCTCAAAGAAGAAAAGCAAGTCTAGTAAGAAATCACTTCCCCTGCCCTGCATATGCATATTTTCAATGTTGACGCAGGCAGAGCACACTTTTTCTCTCATGACCGCAGATTTTCAAGGCTAAGCCAGGGAAAGCAAACTCCTCAGCTTTTTATATGCATTAAATAGAAGGGTGAGGCTAGTAAAACTCACTTTCCCTGCTCTGCATAAGCATACATTAAATTCACAGGCAGGCAGAGCACACTCCTTATCTTTTTCACATGCCTAAAGTCAAAGCACAACGCTGGTTAGACACACTTACATGCCCTTTAAATGCATACATTCATTGTAAAGGCAGGCAGAGCACACTTTTCTGTCTTAATTATAAGCATTCAGAGCCAAGGAAAACAGAGCACACTCCTCCTTTTTCATGCGCCAAAAGTAAAACCCAAGACAAGTAAGATGCTCTTCCCCTTCCTTTCAATTGTGTACATTAGAAGTCAAGGCGGGGAGAGCACATCACCCCTCTGTTTCATGGAGTTAGAACTAAAAAGCTGAGGCAGGTAGAACACACTATGTCTTTTTCAGGCATTTAGTCAAGTAGGCAGGGGGAGCACAATTCCCCCCTTCTTTGTATGCATACATTAGATGTGAATGCAGGCAGAGCACACGCACCAGTTTTTTATATGCATAGTCAAGGCAGGGAGAAGACACCTTGATGTTTTTAAGTGTGTGTTTATTCATGAGCTGATGTGAGAAGAGCACATATATTGTCTGTTCAATTTATTGTTTTTGAAAGCAAAGGAAGGCAGAACACACTTTCCTTTTTTTTATGGGTAAACATCGAAACATTTCACCTCACTTTTATATGTGTCTGTTTAATTCTATGTCAGAGAGAGAAACATCCTACAGCTGAAGAAAAATGCAAACTATCATCTCTGAGACGCTGTCGGTGTCGTCCCTGAAAGTCACGTCGTCATGATTCAGCCTGATATGAATCACAGCGGTTAGAAACCATCATAAATCTAAGTGATATAAATTTCCAGTGTGTGCATTAACTCAAACTCTGTCTCATCCTCCTTTTACACTCTCTGAACTCCGGATGACTTAATCTAAGCGCTATAATCAAAGCGCAGTCTGCCAGATTCCTCTTTTATGATAAAGAAACGAGCCTTCAAAAGTCACTCTGCACTTATTTGTCTGTAATAAGCTTTGTTACGGTACTTTTCCAGCCTTTAATGAGTCCTGGGCTGTGAAACAAAGTTGAGCCCTGAGGCTTGGCTGGAGGGTCTGTTCGTGCTCACGTCACGGTCACTTTAACGCACTTAAACTTAACGTATCAGAAAATGAGTCTGTTCTTATTAAAAAAGGTGTCTTAAGGGTGATTAATCCTAAGCCTGCTGAGTTTGAAATCAGGGGCCACAACTTTGATACAGTAATTGGAAAGTTCAGCCCCAAAGCTGATGCAAAGATGGTTCTCTTGATAAAACCAGTGTTGTGGATTTTGTTTGGTTTAAAGTAAGCAGTTCACACTCCTGAGAATGATCCTTAAATAACCTTACACATAGAGAACTGTCACGTACTTCAGCCCTCTGTCTCCTAGAGTAAACTATAAACAAAACTGTTGCTTTGCTTATCTTTGAGAGAGTATGTGGTCCTTAAATAACCTACAGGATTCAGACAAGCAGCAACTTCTGGTCTGACCAGAAGTCACGTACAAATGAACGGAAAAAAGGCCATTTTCAGAGCTGAAATCAGCGTATTTAAAGCCTGGTACAAACTCTGTCTCCCGTCTGTATCGCTTATTTCGCTAACGGCACACACTGTGAGGGGGGTGAATTTTTTTCTAACTCGGCCGTTTGGAAGATATTTGGATCGAGAGCTCGCCCAATCAGAGCCACAGCTCAGATCACGTGACTGACGGGCGCCCAATAGCTGTGAGTTTTGCTTCATAACAGCGCTGCAGTCACAGACGGACGACATCACGGAGACTACATCCATGTTTTATACAGTCTATGGTTTCAGAATACGTCACTACAAGTCACCTTACGGGGGAAATGCACTGCATCTCAGTGTATTGACTGTGTTTGTCAACTCACATCGACTGAGTGTTACTTCCGCCAAGCCGCAGGGCTGATAGATAGTTGGTCTCGTGAGATTGAGGAGTTCCCGTGCTTCCCACTCCATACAAAAGTCTCTCTTCACTCATGTTGGTCTGTAAAAATCTTAACCCTGTGGTGCATAGTGGTCACTACAGTGACACCTATTTAAAAGTTATTTACTCCTAAATTGAATGGTTCATTTGGTGGGAATTCATATAAGCCTGTGTCAGGATATTTTTATTCTTCTTAGGGCCTGAAAAATGTTTTCACTTCTTTTTCCCAACACACACACAAATGTTAAAGACAAACATTTAAGGGTGAAAATGCTTATAAACTATAAATTATTCAGTGTTGAAATGCATGAGAGAGATTTAAATTGTTTCACAAAGCATTAAAAAAAAGAGGAAAGGAAAAACTTAACACGGTGCAGGGAGATTTCACTGATCCGTCAACCAGACTAAATACACACCACATCTTTGCTCACACTCAAGCGTCTCCTCCTACGTTAGAACCACAGTGACAGGCGGAGAGATAAAGTTCCCTCCACGTCCTGAGCCGAGCAGAAACACTTTCAGACTAATTGGAGAGAGACGGGAGAGAGGAGCCATGTTCACTTTCTTGTGACAGTCAAGGACAGGGCATCCTTGTTAAAACACTTCAGCGTTCCTGCTCTACCTGATAATTAAACCTAAAGACGACGGAGGAATATAGGGGACGGAGAAATGTAGTCGTGGGTGGAGAATTCAAACCTGAAAACTGTAGACGTGAAAGAATTACCCTGAGGTTTTATTTTTAACACATTACACCAAATTTTGAATGTTTCTTCTCATATTTATACCAAACGGAGAATAAAAACTGTATAATTTTGGAAACCCCTAAATCTTATATGGCCGGATTTTGCAAAACGGCTGCTGTGAAAAATGGTTTCATCAATATCTCAGCTTCTAAATAACAAAGAACTTTTTTTTTTAAGTCAAACTACTATTTCCAGAGCCAGGGAATCCAATGCTTCCAGTTGAAGATCTGTTGAGACATTTGCTGAAGCAGTTCTTGCAGATTCTTACTAATATTTGACGAATGGGTTCATTAGTTCATACTAAACACTAACCATAAGGATATTTGTATCTTCTGGTCGCATTACAGAATCTAACTATGCCTTACAGGGGTTTTAGAGAGTAGAAAATTTTATTCAGTTTCATGGGAAATCTTGTAAAATATCTATAGAACACTTTTCAAACATAAAATTATAAAGTGGTTTCAGCATCAACTCCCAGGAAAATAATTCCTGTTCAATCAGGCAGCAAAGCCATATCAGTTAAAAAGAAATATAAAATATACATTATGAAGACAAGGCTAGATACTTTTTTTTGAATAAAAGAAAGTAAAAACTTAGATAAAATACAAGGTTGCACGAGTTGTTGTATACTTTTCAAATTTCAGGTCACGGTCAAACCAAACACCGAGATTTTTAGCGACAGTTTTCAGGTATTTTACCGTTTGCTGGGAGCCAATCACAAGGATATAAGTTTTTCCCTCATTTATTTGAGGAATGACTGACACAAACAGCCGAGTATCGTCAGCATAGCAACGAAAACACAAACCGGGATGCTTTATTACATGCATAGAGAAATTAAAGAGGCCCTAGAACAGAACCCTGTGGTACACCATACTTAATAGAAACTGTAGAGGAATAATAACCAAGGGGTTTTAAATAGTTTTTTGTTACCATTTAAGTATGAAAGCGTCTAATTTCATTCAATTCTGCCTTATTCTCAACTATATTTAGAGATATTAAAAGGATTAATGGACACTAACTTAGTAAATCATGTCTGATAACTTGTAAAACACTCAAATGAGAGAAAATTGAAGCCGACAGAATTACTCTCCATTATGTTTTTTTTAAATAACATCTATGACGGTGATCATGTAGGTATCCGGGTAAAAGGAAACATTGATTTTTGGATTGCTTGTACAAAAATATATTAAAAAAATGTTGGCGAAATTACACAGAGTACCTGACTAGAAGCAGTTAGCTATCTTCCTCTATTTTTTAAATTCATCTACTGCAGTGATTCCCAACCTGTGGGTCGTGGCCCCCTGGTGGGCCGTGGAGGCATTGCAAGTGGGCCACCAAATCATTTCCAAAAAACTATTATTTTTGTCAGGAGCTGTTTTATAAAGATACAAATATGGTCTTAAGAATATTAAAATGACCCGAAATGTAATTTTAAAAATGTTATTATACCTAAAATGTAAAAAACAGTGTTTAGCCTGAAATGTAATAACGGCAAAAGGAAAAGTTATCAGCTCCTGTTTCATCATTGACTTATTATATTTTGGGTTTTATTACTTATTTTTAAACACTTCTGGCTCAGCACTTTAGTTACATTATCAACCATTTACTACATTTCTGCTAGTTGTTGCACTGTTTTTATGACATTTCAGGTCTTTGTTACAAATTGGGCTCTAACTAGGCAAAATATATTATATAGCCGTCATATTTATGGGGTCAGAGGTCGGTAAGAGGTGGGCCACAAACATTTAGTGAGACGTAAAAGTGGGCCCCAAGATAGAAAAGGTTGGGAACTGCTGATCTACTGTGTTATATTATTTATGTTTTACTTATTTATTTCTTTATTTTTACTGCTTCTATTTGCTTCTTTACCTCTTTCTTAGTCTCAGTCTATGCTGTAGGGTTCTTGTTGTTATTTATTGATCAACTTTAAGCGTTTTTTGCTCGTCTGTGTCTTTTATTCACTAATTACTTGATGATTTTTATTGTATTGTTTGACTTTGCTGTAATAGCACCTTATAAACCAATGCTTTTAAAGGTGCTATAAATAAAGATATTAGTAATCCTGTATTATCGTTATTGAGATGTTTATATATATCGTCCAGACTTTGTAAGAGTGATGACAAACGGTGCACCAGTGGACGTGTTGCTGCCCATGAATGATGTTTTTTTCCTCTGGGTTTGATCCGCGAACGCCTCGTCCTTCTTTCTCTTTATTGCTTTAGAGACTACCTGAGCTGGAGGCGGCACTCAGAGGGCTTTTTGACTGAATTTGGCTGGCAGGTTATTAATATTTTGACATGGAGTATATTACTTAAAGTCTCTGCTTTCTGCCTCGCTCGCTCTGCATACAGAAACAATGACGGACCATTTTCCTCCAACGGCGTCTTTGTTCCTGAAGCTTTCACTGAATCATAAACTCAATGTTTCCTGTCGCTGATCTCGCCCGATTCTCTGACCCCATGACTCAAGATTTCCTCATGATTTCCAGGCGCCGCTCCAGACGTAGATTGTGTGGGCATCGTTTGAGTCACTGCATTTAAGAAAAACCTCCAACATCCTAAACACAATCCTTTCCAATCCTTGAATTTATACCCGTGATTTCCCTTTGGACCAATCGGGCGCGACAGGAAAGTGCTCAGTCGAAATCAAGAAAGAGAATGTAATACCGCAGTGAATAAACAAACGATACAAAGGGACAAAAAGGCTTTAGAGACTCCCTTGGATCTTTGCTGCTCTGCAGAAGCCAGTTAAAGAGTTTTATCTCAAACAGAATATGCTCTGTACACTTCATTTCCATAATAACCAACTGTCACTGCCAACAAAGAGAGCTTGTTTCCAACTCGGAGAAACTCCCACAGCACAGCCGGGAGCTTTATACTTCTACTTTTTTATGATCAGGACGGTGACAGCTGCCAACTGTTCCACCATCACTCCATCCATTCCCCTTTCTTTCTTTCTTTCTCTGCTTTTAGCCGAGCTGGCAGCCCGGCCCGGGGGAGGACAACGGGCTTTTTTAGACCAGTGGGACGTTTGTTTGGTTCTCTAACACTTTGTGGACTTTGCTCGGTTTTCTTCTGCTGACACGGCAGGAAATGGCAACAATTTAAGGCGCTGTACGTTCTTACAAAGAGGTGACCCTGGAAAAAGAGAGGAACCTTGAATGCAACGTGTGTGGTGACGGTGGACGATGGTTGAAAACGGCCTCCTCTGTCTTTTTTTGTCCAATAAAAACCACCGAAACACCTCATCTCATTTCATTCTTGATGCTAAATGGATGATTCCCTGATAGTTAGAGTGATAAAATATTCAAATCAAGAACAAGTTCAGTCACTTTTTACAAGTGCCTTTTAACCCTGTAACACCAAATGTGCTGGTGCTCGCACATTTGCACAAGCGTACTTTGAATGTCCTTTACTCCTAAATTGTTCGCACAATCTGAAAAATTCCAATGGTTTCTGAAAGCTGAGATGTTGCTCTTTCAGTAAATATGTGATAATTACAATCATTTCACTCAGCCTTCCATGAAAACAGAGCAGAGTTTTTCCAAAAATACCAAAGGAGCATCAAAGGAGCAACTTCATGTGAGAAAAGGTAACGTTAGATGGATGAATTCAAGGATTCTTTATCTTGTTTTTACTTCATATACTTGATCATGTGTGTGGATTGTTGCTTGTATTGTGTGGTGACATTTTCAGGAAAGTGTTTCAAGTCTTCTTTGTCCTATTGTTGCTAGCTTGAATAAAACAATGTGCCATGCTTTGTTTGTACTGTAAAATGTGTGTGAGGAGCCGAATATCTTTCTCCTCTACTTTCACTTTCAGTTTTTGTCTCGTGATGATGAGCAGACATCTTCTAGAGCAGTGGTTCCCAATCTTTTCCTACTCTGGGCCCATTTTTAAGTCTCAAAATTTTTTTTTATCAATGTCTACAATGTTGAGTTTATCAAGAAGTTCATGGAGCCGTTTTAAATTTCTGGTGTTAAATATAATCGTTCTTTCCTGTTATTCTTGTTTGTGTTGATTCGAACATTCAGAGAAGATATTGAAACTCAGTGATGCAGGACGGATTATTCCGGTGAATTAACACAAACTAAATCTCTGTCTCCGTCTCCGTCTGTAGGAGCAGATTCTGCCGATGCCGTCTCATCACTCAGACCTGTGAATCTTTGAATACAGGTTTTGCATCCTCTCACTAACCTTTCGTGGAGGTGGATGATGAATCCCGAAGCACTGAGGGAGCGACCGTGTGGGCGTAGCTGTAACCGCTAGACCTTAATTATGCAGCAGAGGCAGCTCTAGCCAGATAAATCAGAGTCCTTCTGTCTTTCACACTTCATGTTAAATAACCACAACGGGACTTATTTGTACTAATCTAACCAATCATTAGGTTGAAGCAAAGTGCAAAAGCCTGATTAAGCTCCTTTTTTCTTCAAAATTGGCCTGATTAAATGTTTTCTATGAAGCTTGGGCAGATCCACGTCAAGTCCAGAGGAAGCTTTAGAAAAACAACTGCAGTACATTTAAAGACCTCTGAGCAACTTTGGACTCACTTGTGGAATTTCTTTAACCTCTTACATCCTACACAACTCAGTCCTCTATACCAAAATGCGTTTCAAAGTTTATGTCTGAAGAAACACAAAGTCAAAATTCATCAACGATTCTTCATTTGAAAGATTAAAGTCTCTAGTTTCAGAAAATGTCATGTTTTTATATGTGGCTAAAGTTTTTTCTTTTAATTTTTTACAGCCATTTTTGAAATTCAATCAAGGTGAGATACTTCATACCAGACTTCAGAAATTGATGACATCACTTCTACACCTTCTCATCTACATCTGGGTGAAATTTGAGCTTTTTAGGTAAAACCTTGTAGGAGTTAGAGAGTTTTTAGTCTCAGGTGACCAAACACAGCAGATGCGTCACATTTTCCACAGTCTAGTCTGACAACTTCGCGCAAACAAAACCAGCTCTATCAGTGCTCAGTGTCATCTTTGTTGTCAACTTTGCTCTCTGTGTGAAAAAGTTTGCCAAATATCCTGAAAATTATAGTTCCCAGTCACCGATGGTACCGCTATTTGGATGTGAATGAAGATGTACAGCAATAAATAGGTCTCGCCAATGATATAAATGGCTACAGCTGGTTTTCTGTGAAGGGTAAGGTGATTGGTTACTGTATAAGTGAGTGACAGGCCTGTTAGCAAATAAACAAGCCTCTAATAAAGCTGTCATGTAAGACAAGTCAAGTAGTGAGCACTTGTTGTCTCTCACAAGCTGCCCTGGAATGAAAACTCAAGTTTCGTTTTGCAGCTAGAACCCTGTTGAAAACAAACACTTGTAGTTTTGTCAGATTGACATAGAGGAGGAAATGCTTTAAGACTGTGAAGCTGCTGTTATTGATGAGAACGGACACGACAGACAGACAAACAACGGACTTTACAGGAGAAATTTCACCACTTGGAATAATTTGATGAAACAACACTTTTGATATGTTTGAACTCTGGATTCCTCTGGTGGAAAGGAGAGTGAATATTCAGGGTACGGGCGTCAGGATGTGACGTCATGACCCCAAACAGGTAGGACGTCCCAGTTGTTGTGATTCTTTCACTAATTACGTTTTGTTGATCACGACAACTGTACAGCAAAGTTAGTGACTGAAATGTGAAGAATCTGACCTTTCGAACACAGTTTATCATTCTGATGTTTGACAAAGAAGCTACNAAGGGGTTGCTGACGACCTAGTGGAGCGTAAGATGTTAATTGGATTTGGCAAATGTGTTGGAGGATACATGTAAATCAGATGGAGGAGGCGGCGTGTGAGAACGCGGCGTGGAAAAGCTTCCTCAACAGACTCTGGGGTCTTGAGGGCAGCGGCGTCTAATGAAAGCAAACAAGACGCTTCGAATACATGAATACACAAGTACGTGAGAGGAAGTGATGCATTTAACAGAGTTGGAGAAAGTGACCAGCGGGGTCAAAAAGGCTAATAGCAACATGCTACCAAGTCCTGAGTGACTCATCTTTCACCCTCAGGCTCGTTCCACATCCTCACTGAGATTTTAATCAGATTAAAAAACTGCTTCACATCAAACAAGTCGTATTTTCTCGTTCCCCCCCGTCCTCCTCGGATCTCACCGGAAACACCTGTCAGAGTTTGATGTGTCTGTGCAGGTGTGAGATATCACCTGGATCTGCAGGTGTGAGGATGTTCTGTCAGGCAGCGCTGGGAGCAGAACATGTCAGCGGAAGTATTAGCTTTAGTTTTTCTTTTTTTGTTGTTGTTGTTTTTTTTTTTTTTTTGAAGTTTCTAATCATTATTTGTGTTGGGTTTTTCTTTCTTTCTTTTTTTTTTTTTGATTATATTTTCACCACCACACAGTCGCAGCTCGCCGCTCTCAAATTTGGGTTTGGCTGATTTTCCGTCCATCTGTTCTGACAAAACAAGACATTTCTTGGCGAGGAGAAAGTTTGATGAGCATTTTCTAGTATTTTCCAACACTTCACAGAAAGAGTGATGATAGAGAGAAGGATGATACAGAAAATAAAAGTCTGGTTTTTCACAATTCAAGGTTCACAACCTGGGGTAAAAGAATCTGTGAAACATTTCTTTTTCATTTGAAACCAAAAACTGCACAACTACACTTCTTTTTTTATTCAAAAATCTTGTAGGGCAATATTAAAACTAAACATGCAAATTTTCAGACTGTTTTCATATGTTGCAGAAATCCCTAAATCTCAAACAACTGTTGATAAATACAGCACCTCGTCGTATAAAAAGTCATCTTGAATTGTGAAAAGTGGAGTTAAAAGTATGATCTCATCTCCATTCATCTTCCTAAACAAATGCACGTGCCTTTTTATTGTGAAAGTTAATGTGAGTCCTCCAACCAGAGGGGGCGCTAGAGTTCACTGCAGAAAGATTTTGCTCTTTAATAAGGCTGAACAGTTTGCAAAATGATGTAACTGCAACTTTTTCCTCTTATATTTCAAAAGGGATTCATCAGGCAATTAGTTTTAGGTTTCCCTTCTTATGTGTTGGTAAAGAAAAACACTTTTGGAAATGAAAATTGACATTAAGTACAGCATGACACGAAAACCTACCAAATATTTTTGCCACTCGTTACTGCTTTTTGCCCATTTAAGTCACTTTTTTTTCCACTTTTGCACCATTTCCTGCTACATTCTGACCATTAATCACATTTTACTTTTTTTTTAACTACTTCTTTCTTTTTTACCACTTCTCACTTCTTATGTTGTTTTTTTGTTTTGTTTCTTTTTTAAGCAATTTAATGCAAGAAATTTGGCCCTTTGGCTCAGCAGGGTTCAGTAACACGTGTAAAAATCATGCAACCTTTTCTCCAAATTTTTTTATCTGATATTTTGACACATTTCAGGTTATAGAAATATTGCACTGTCTGCGATTGGATTGTTGCAACAGTACATATTGAGATTTGGTCTTATTTGCTATTAATTGTCTACCCTACTCTTTAATGACAAGTTACCAGTGGTGCGAACCTCAAACACTAAGGTGCGTCCAAAGTTCTGTCACCAACAGGCCTCCAGACAGCTAACCAATCAGAGTAAAGGGGATTTGTGGACCCTATCCCATTTAAGTGTCAAAATCCCCTGTATGTAAGAAATATAAACATCAGGCAGAAAAAAAACAATCTCTTTGTTAATGGATAAAAGTAAAAACTATTTTTTCAATCAGAAAATAATCATGTGCTTGAATTTTTTTCCCTGCTTTGTTGTAAAATGGTAAATTTGAATATGTATGGATAACAGCTACTAATTTACATTAGCATTTCAGATATCATATTGAATAAACAGCTTGCACATACTGGCAAATTAACCAATACAGAAACATAAAAATCATTGAGGAAATCAGCAATTTATAACATAAAATATCACATATTTAGCAGAGTGCTCAAAGCAAAGTGAGTGAGAGGAGCACACGTACAGAAGAGAAAGTGAAAGTGAAACTTAAGAATTAATCTCATCACGAAAGTAGTGATTGATACCGATACCAGCATTGGTATTGGTATATCGATATTTTTGATCGAGCCGCCCACCTCTACTCACGACATGCTCGGGAAGAAATAACTAAAAATGGTTCCTGTTATCAACATGCAGGTTTAGATCTATCGGCCTCTTTAAAGGATTTTCATGAGGATTCAAACTCTCAATACAAGGTATAGGAACACACACACACACGCAAACACCACTTAGAGCTCTTCAAACCCATTAAAGGTTAGCGCCACTGTTCTGTGATTTCACCGCATTCAGCCGTGAGATGAGATTGTGTGAAAGGTGACGGAGATCTGACGCTTTTATGTAAGCGCTGTAAGAAGAGCTCTCTCGCTAAAACTGGAGCCACTTCAAACTGAAAAAACTCGATCCTGTGAGAGCTCTCAGCTTTCACAGGACTTTCCCCTTAAGACGCTGAGATGTTGATATAAGAGGGGGCTGGCACGCCGCGGCGGCAAACGTTGGCAGAAGTCATCGAGGGAGCTTTTAAGGAAGTGGTTTCAAAGTTGATGTCACTTCCTGCACAGCTGAGACGGCAGATTTAGACGAGTGGTGTTACTACGAGAGAGAAAAGTGAGGAGTTACTGTGTTTTTCCTCTCAACACAAAGACTGAGCTGAGAGTGTGTGGGTGTGTGTGTGTGTTCCTGTTGGTGTGTGTGGGTGGGTAGTTTCACTTGAGGAGATAAAAAATGTGTTTGTTGGTCTGACTCTGCAGAGGTCGTACTTTTCCCTGTAGAGGATCAAACACTTTAGTTTTTCGTTGTTGCATCGGTGGTTGATCTTTTTGGTACCTGTGTTCAGGAACACCTGATTAAAGCGACAACCAACGGAGGCTAACGGCTTTTTGTTCCGTCTCTGATCAGTCGTGGCGACACCTCGGTGATTGAGGCCCCCGTGTCTTTGCTCCTTTACAGCTCGCTCGCACCTCCTGTGAATGAATCAACACCTGCTCAGATCGGAGCTTCATTTAATCCTCACTTTTATTCAGAGATCTGTCTGTGTTTGCTTTAATATCTCCCTCGGTGAAACTTTAGAGTCATTAAGGTTTGTCACAGCGAGCGGGTAGATTGATGAAACTGCCGCTTCCTACGTACGGGATAAAAAAAACAGCCTCAGGAAAACGCTGAGATCAAATCTGAGAGATGAAACAGAAAGAAGAGACATTGTTCTTTTTGCTTAATGTGGTCGAGCAGTGGTGTGCACAGCATTTTGAGGGGCAGGGGCAAAAAAAAAAGTACATACAGTTGATATTTTGGTTTCCAAGAAGGAAATTTGGCATATTTTGACTCGCTCGTTTGGTTTTAATGAGGCAAATGGACAAATAAGTGTGGTTCACCAAGCAGGAGGACACTTCAGTATTTGATTTGGCTCTCAAGAGGTCATTTAGTGCACATTTTGACTCCAATGAGGGCATTTAGCTCGTGCTTTTCAACACTTGAGCCATTGGGGGCAAAGGTCACACATTTCCTGGAATCAGTCGATGGTTTGCATCCATCAGTAACTTACGTCTCCCAAGGGTCCTGTAAAACAGCTCTTATCATTGTCAGAGTGGTCAATGTGGGTGAAGTTCAATCAATGAGTCAATAGGACCACAGGGATGGAAAATGTTTTTCTTTCCTCTATCACAGTCGTTCCCAACCCGTTTCAATTCAGGGCCCATTTTTATATCTCTAAAATGTTTGCGACCCTCCTCTGACCCAATAAGCACAGAGGATATGAAATGTCTTGATGGAGCCTGATTTGTAACAACAATACGAAATGTAACAAAACCCGATATATAACAAAACCGAAAATGTAATAAATGATCAATGATGTCACAAAAGTCTTGAGCTTGAAATGTAATTTTAAAATAAAAGGCATACAACCCAAAATGTGATAACTGGTCAATAATGTAACAGATTCTGAGCCCAAAACAAAGCATCTATTTTCCCGAAATGTAACAATTTGTCACAGTTTGAGTCAGTTATTACATTTTAGCTTGTAATTCATTCTTTTTCTTGCGTTTCAGGTGTGGCACTTTTGCTTCATTTTTTACAAGTTCTTACATATTTCTTACATATTCTTACATATTTTCCAGTGCATATTGGGTCCTTGTTAGCTTTCGTGTCATATCGCCTTCTGGCCACTAACACGCCTTCTTAACGGACATTTTTTACATATGAATATCTGAACATTTTATATTTCTTAACAAAATTCACAACTGGGTTTTAACATTGTTTGTGTATTTGTATCTTTTTTTACTTATAATATATATAATTATGTATAACTACACTCCACTAAAATTAAAATCGTAATATTTTGGGAAATAATTTGGCGGACCACTTGCAATACCTTCGCGGCCCACCAGGGGGCCGCGGGCCACAGGTTGGGAATCACTACTCTGACAATTCACAAAGTCTGGCCTAAGTCAATTATTTTATCTCTAAAAACGCTCTTTTTCTTCGGATTATGACCACACAAAGACTGGTCCGATCATCCAGTACCTGGTTATCTAATACATGTGGACATGAGCATGCCACTCTGACTCACCGTGTCTGTGTGTGTGTGTGTGTGTGTGAGTGTGTGTTACAGGATAATGAAAGTGACGGTGCACGCAAACACACGTGCTGCACTCAGAGATAACATGGCGTGATTACAGAGCAAAACAAACAGAAGATATTTGCATGACTAAAGACGCCCGAGGGGAACCTGCTGTGTTTGATCTAAGTCTGGATGTGCACAGAGGCGTGTGTGTGTGTGTGTGTGTGTGTATATGTGTGTGTGTGTGTGTGTGTGCGAGAGAGAGAGAGTCGCTTTTGAGAAACCGGGAGCGAAAAAAGGAAGATGGAATGAGATTTCTCTGAGAACAACGTGGGAGGTAGAAGAGGCAGAAGAGGCAATCTTCACCTCCTCCCCGTCATCGCGTGCCACCAGCGCGGTCTGCGAGTTAAAGCACATTACACTTTGAATGAGAGGGGGGAGTGGGGGAGGGGGGGAGACGCAGCAGGGGGGGAGGTCCATGTGGTGGAGAGATGTACAAACACTGGGGATGTGAGCGGAGAAAGTGCTGTCATCTGCGAAAAAAAAGAAAAAAAAAAAAAAATAGAGAGAGACACTGTGATGGCTTCACGCTCCGTCACGCCGCTCCGCAGTGACAGACGAGGTGAGAGGTCGAACTTATTCCTCTCTATTGATTCTCTAACTGGAGAGCTCATCAGCAGCTTATCAAACGTCCGCTCACTCCCCCGTCACATCAATCTCTCTCTCTCTCTCAGACAGAGAAAGTGAATCATACAGAGACAAAGTGTGGAGAGAGGGAGAAGATGTGCACATCATTTCTGCACTCCTCTTCTTCTCTTTCATTATGCTCCTCAGCCGTCCATCATTTATTCTTCCATTGACTCTCGCTGCTTTCTCCTCTTTTCCATTAACCTCTTACGTTCATCGGGTCATCGGGGACCTATTCTCCATTCAAATGACGTCCACAAATTCACATAAACAGTGATGCCTTTCTCAAACATAAGAATTCTGTAACAAGTCAGAAAGATTAGATTTTTCACATTTCTGACAAAAAGTTTGTTTTACAGCTTTCTGGACCAAAAAATTAAATTGGTGAAAGAATTGCTCTATTGCAATCACAACAACTGGAACAAATTAACGACTCTGACTGTCAAGATCATAGACTGTATAATGAGTGGATGTAACAACGTTCGGCTCACACTGAAGCCTCCCCGCCCCCTGGTGTCTGACTGCAGTATAGGTCATAAGCCCCGCCCCCTGGTGTCTGGCTGCAGTATAGGTCATAAGCCCCGCCCCCTGGTGTCTGACTGCAGTATAGGTCATAAGCCCCGCCCCCTGGTGTCTGGCTGCAGTATAGGTCATAAGCCCCGCCTCTCCATGTATTCCAGATATGAGCCGGGAAAACTTTAAAAAATTACGATACCTCGTAGAAACGTTTCTCTCATCTTTACACTAAGGTNACCATAGACTGTATAATGAGTGGACGTAACGACGTTCGGCTCAAACTGAAGCCTCCAGCAGATGCCCCGCCCCCTGGTGTCTGGCTGCAGTATAGGTCATAAGCCCCGCCCCCTGGTGTCTGGCTGCAGTATAGGTCATAAGCCCCGCCTCCCCATGTATTCCAGATATGAGCCGGGAAAACTTTAAAAAATTACGATACCTCGTAGAAACGTTTCTCTCATCTTTACACTAAGGTGGTATGACGATGTCATCTGGCTGCATGGTGTTCAGGTGTTTTTTTTCTGAGAAGTTAGTTTCTCATTAGTTATTGGACGTTAAAAACTGCGATATAAGTTTCGTTTTACGATAGTTGACAGCTGCCGTTCGTGAGTAGTTTTTATCGGGGATATAAGAAACTTCGGGAAAGAGCCAAAAGGAGACTAAACCTTCTGAAGAAGAAATAAATATTTTTATTTCTCTTTTTTACTTGGCTCCACCTGAAATTCTCTACTGCGCAGACTCTGGCTGCACAATGGCGGCTAGAGAAACGGGGTTTTCCAGTACGTTACCAGTCCAACCAAAGAAGTAAATCTTTACCAAAACTGTTTCCAGTCACATTCAGACTTTTTAAAACCTGAATAAAACGTCACAATCCTGTTTTTTAGAGTCGTACCTCTGCAGGTAACAGACTCGCTGTGGATGGTTTTTCTTTGCGTCCTGACTCAGCGACTGTAGCGGTGAACTCTGACCGAACCCTGTTACTCTGCGTCAACTCTGAAATGAAACGTCTCCGCTGAGATTAGTGGCTTCCCCGTCTGATGTACGGATTTAAAGTGAAAAATGAAACATAAGGTATTTGGATGAATCGCGGCACTCAGTCTCGGAGTGTTTCCTTTTCCGTCTAGACACAACCAAAAAGGCTCCTCGACTAAATAGGAAATTACGGCTAAGAGAGAGTTGATAATAATTTAAAACCGGAAACCTACTTGAGGAGAGACGTCAGCCGAAGAGAAACAAGACAGACAGTCAAACTCATAAAGACGTGGAGGGAGAGGAGAGGAGAGGTCTCCGTTTTATTCTTTAATTTCTGTCTCTCTTTCCTCCTGTTGCACCGCTTTGAGTTGTGATATCAGCGAGTGTGAGCAGAATGCCAAGGACGGCGGGTAGGCGGCGAGGTGAGCGAGTTCACGTGTTCAAATATGCACTCGTACGTTTCCATACATACACACAAACACACACACACACTCGGAGTAAACTCCTGCTCTGCTGCACTGATCGGAAATATTTGACTGTATTTAGTGAGTTCAGAGGGTTCAGACCAGGACTCTTACCCCACACACACACACACACACACACTCACACACACACCCTGAACCCTACACTTCATTCTGTGGTCGGAGAGGAATGAATGTTTCTGTCCTTATTTCTCATTCCTGTCTTTTTTCCTCGCTCCTAAATCCATCTACGTCTTGTTCAGACCTGAGTCTCCGGCCAAAGAGTCGACCAGAGCAGAAGTGGATGATATTTAGAGAAAAAGCCCCAAAAACCTTCAAAACATCCCAGAATGACCCAAAGGGCCAAATGAGGCAAAGTTCACACCGGACCAAACTTTCTGAACTTAAAGAGCTCAATGTCAAAGCTACAGACTCTCGTTCTAGATTTACAAACTATCAAATGAAAGGATCTAATTTTTTATAAGTTTAGTCACATCTGAATCCTGGTTGTGTCCTACCAGTGCTCATCTACTTATTCCAACCTCACCAAGCAGAGCAAACGTAACTTGGCTCTTCATTTTATATAGATACTCATCGATTTCAACATTCACACAAACACATAAGCTCCTGTTTTAGCCTTTAGCTCCTGTTTTAGCCAGTGTTTAAGCCTGAAACACATGTTTAAGCCTAAAGCTTTTAGCTTGTGTTTTAGCCTTAAGTCTGTGTTGACGCCTTTAGTCTCTTGCAGGTATCTAAGTCTTAAACAGTGTTTTAGCTTTTAGCAGGTATTTTAGCCTCTAGCTGGTGTTTTGACCTTCAGCTCATGTTGAAGTCTTTAACATATAGCAGGTGTCTCAGTACTTAGTCTGTGTTTTAGCCTTTAGTCTGTGTTTTAGCCTTTAGTCTGTGTTTTAGCCTGTGGTTTGTGTTTTAGCCTTTAGTCTGTGTTTTAGCCTTAAGTCTGTGTTTTAGCCTTTAGTTTGTGTTTTAGCCTTTAGCCTGTGTTTTAGCCTGTGGTCTGTGTTTTAGCCTTAAGTCTGTGTTTTAGCCTGTGGTCTGTGTTTTAACCTTTAGTTTGTGTTTAAACCTCTCACCAGTGGCGAACCCCCAAGAGTTGTATCAGCCATTGGTCAGTGTTTTAGCCATTAGCCTTTGTGTTAGCCTTTATTATGCGTTTCAGTCTTTAGCCTGTGTTTGAGCATTTAGCCTGTGTTTGAGCCTTTAGCCTGTGTTTCAGCCTTTAACCCGTGTTTGAGCCTTTAGTTTGTATTTTAGCCTTTAGCCTGTGTTTTAGCCTTTAGTTTGTCTTTTAGCCTTTAGCCTGTGTTTGAGCATTTAGTCTGTGTTTGAGCCTTTAGTTTATCTTTTAGCCTTAAGTTTGTCTTTTAGCCTTTAGTCTTTGTTGTAGCCTTTAGTTTGTCTTTTAGCCTTTAGCATGTGTTTTAGCCTTTAGTCTGTTTTTAAACCTCTCACCAGTGTTGAACCCCCAAGAGTTGTATTAGCCATTAGTCTGTGTTTTAGCCATTAGCCTTTGTGTTAGCCTTTATTATGCGTTTCAGCCTGTAGTCTGTGTTTGAGCATTAAGTCCTTTTGTTTGTGTATGAGCAATTAAACTGTGTTTCAGCCTTTAGTTTGTCTTTTAGCCTTTAGTTTGTCTTTTAGCCTTGAGCCTATCTTTTAGCCTTTAGCCTGTGTTTCAGCCTTTAGTCTGAGTTCAGCATTTAGTCTGTGTTTTAGCCTTTAGCCTGTGTTTTAGCCTTTAGCTTCAGCTTTAGCCTTTAGTTTGTCTTTTAGCCTTAAGCCTGTGTTTAAGCCTTTTGCCTGTGTTTGAGCCTTTAGTTTGTGTTTTAGCCTTTTGTTTGTCTTTTAGCCTTTAGCCTGTGTTTTAGCCTTTTGTTTGTCTTTTAGCCTTTAGTCTGTGTTTTAGCCTTTAGTTTGTCTTTTAGCCTTTAGTCTGTGTTTTAGCCTTTAGTTTGTCTTTTAGCCTTTAGCCTTCGTATTAGCGCTTATTACACGTTTGAGCCTTTGGCCTGTGTTTTAGCGTTAAGTTCGTCTTTTAGCTTTCAGTTCATCTTTTAACCTTTAGTTTGGCTTTAAGCCTTTAGTCCATTTTTTTAGCTTTTGGTTTGTCTTTTAGCCTTTAGTTCATCTTTTAGCCTTTAGCCTGTGTTTTAGCTTTGATCCGTGTCTTTTAACTTTTAGTTTCTGTTTAAACCTCTCACCAGGGTTGTACCCCCTAGAGTTGTATTAGCCATTAGCCTGTGTTTTAGCCTTCAGTTTATCTTTTAGCCTTTAGCTTGTCTTTTAGCCTTCAGTTTATCTTTTAGCCTCTATTCTGTGTTTTAGCCTTCAGCCTGTGTTTGAGCCTTTAGCTGTCTCTTAGCCTTAAGTTTTTCTTTTAGCCCTTGGCCTGTGTTTTAGGTTTCAGTTTGTGTTTTAACTTTTTCCCTGTGTATAAGCCTTTATTTAACTTTTTAGCCATTAACCTATGTGCTTTTAGCCTTTAGCAGGTGTTTTAGCCTCAGGCACTCATCAAGGGAAGCGTTGGGTCCTGCTACAACACAGACCAATCACGCGGCCAATGAAACAGCTTGTGGTTAAAATTCAAAACAGTCCAAAATGTTTTCCTTTGCGTGTGCTCTTTCACTTCTTGTGAGTCCCATTTTCACTGTAAACAGTCTCACAGAGGCTTTCTCTGGATTTATGAAGCTGATAAAGAAACTGTGAATCCTATCAACCACAAAATCCACAGCTTTAAACTTCAAACTTTCCTGCTTCAATGTGTTTCTGAAAATCCCTGAGTTGTCGTCAGTTGAGACTCTCACAGTTTTTTTATTCTTTAAGAAGAATATCGCTCAAAAAAGAAGGGGGTTGCTGTCACATTTGTGTTGTTTTTGGGACTAACACGAGTGAATAAAATGTTTTCCTGCAGCTGCAGAGCGAGAGAGAGAGGAAAGGAGAGCAGAAGACGTCAGAAAGCAGAAGAGTGCGAGAGCGAGTGCAACAGACGGGGAAGCCACAGGTATCGCTTCAGTCGTTGGTGTTGCAGCGCGACATATGGCGGAGATAAAATCTGAGACAGGAGAAGAAGAAGAAGAAGAGGAGGAGAGAGGAGAGAAATGTGTACCGACTGTCAGAGTGGATGCAGGTTATCAAGGCTGAAACACAGTTTAGAGAGAGAGAGAGTGAGTGAACGAGGCAACACAGCGGCGGCGGCGCAGTGTGAGCGATGACATCATGCTTCAAAACGCTCAGCGAGCTGTCGGCGGTGGAGGATTTTTTTCTGTGGGTGTGAGTTTCATCAATATCTTTCTGTGCTCACAGAAATAAACATGAGTTCAAGTGTCCTTAAAGGCACCATAAGGGGTTTTCATCATGGTTTGACTCTGGCGCCCCCTTTGGAGGAAATGGGTAGTGTTTTCCTAAAAGAAAGAAAACATTTTTCAAGAGCACAATCACCTATTTTCTTTAAGATAAATCCCTTTTTTTTTTTCTAGAAAATTTTTCCGACCAATTTTGTCGGGTTGCAAAGTGACAATGTAATGCATTTGTCGCAATTGTGTTTTTCCTAAAAAACGTCTGAACACTGAAGACCACAAAGTAACTTTATATGCCAACATTTACTCACAACACTCCCTCCACATTTGAAGTGAAAGATTTGAATAAAGGCGACAGAAATAACATATAGAAGCCATTTTCTGCCAATCGAAAAAATCAATATAAAAAAACTCATGTCAGAATTTCCCCTTTTTTCTTTTTTTTCACATTTAAAGTCATAAGTTTTGAGACATGGCAAATTTCAAATTTTGCCTCATAATTTTGTCTATTTACCTCAAAATCCGACTTTTTTTTATCTCAAACTTTCAACTTTTGCCCCATAAATTTTAACATTTATCTATAATTTCGACTTTTGAATCTAAGAATTTCAAATTTTGCCCCATAATTTGTACTATTTACCTCAAAATTTGACTGTTTCATTCTAAAAATTCTACTTTGCCCATAGATTTGACTGTTTATCTCAAATTCGGACTTTTCTTCAATCTCATATTTCAACTTTTGCTGCTTATTTTTTTCTTTTTACCTCAAAATCTGACTTTTTTTAATCTCAAAATTTTAACTTTTGCCCGAAAATTTTATTCATCTCAAAATTTGACTTTTTGAATCTAAAATTTCAACTTTTGCCCAATAACTTTCACTATTTACCTCGAAATTTGACTATTGCTAGCCCAAAATTTCATCTCTTGAATCATAATTTGTACTATTTACCTCAAAATTTGACTGTTTCATTCCAAAAATTCTACTTTGCCCATAGTTTTGACTGTTTATCTCAAATTTGGACTTTTCTTCAATCTCATATTTCAACTTTTGCTGCTTATTTTGTCTATTTACCTCAAAATCTGACTTTTTTTAATCTCAAAATTTCAACTTTGCCCCATAATTTTGACCATTTATCTCAAAATCTGACTTTTTGATTCTAAAAATTCTACTTTGCCCATAGTTTTGACTGTTTATCTCAAATTTGGACTTTTCTTCAATCTCATATTTCAACTTCAAAATTTTAACTTTTGCCCCATAATTTTGACTATTTATCTCAAATTTTGACCTTTTTTTATCTCAAACTTTCAACTTTTGCCCCATAAATTTTAACATTTCGACTTTTTTAAATCTAAGAATTTCAAATTTTGCCCCATCATTTGTGCTATTTACCTCAAAATTTGACTGTTTCATTCTAAAAATTCAACTTTGCCCATAGTTTTGACTGTTTATCTCAAATTTGGACTTTTCTTCAATCTCATATTTCAACTTTTGCTGCTTATTTTGTCTATTTACCTCAAAATCTGACTATTGTAAATCTCATGTTTCAACTTTTGCCTCATAAATTTTAACATTTATCTATAATTTCGACTTTGAAATCTAAGAATTTCAAAATTTGCCCCATAATTTGTACTATTTACCTCAAAATTTGACTGTTTCATTCTAATAATTCTACTTTGCCCATAGTTTTGATTTTTATCTCAAATTTGGACTTTTCTTCAATCTCACATTTCAACTTTTGCTGCTTATTTTGTCTATTTACCTCAAAATCTGACTTTTTTTAATCTCAAAATTTTAACTTTTGCCGCATAATTTTGACTATTTACCTCAAAATTCGACTTTTTTGTAATCTCAAACTTTCAACTTTTGCCCCATAAATTTTAAAATTTATCTATAATTTCGACTTTGAAATCTAAGAATTTCAAATTTTGCCCCATAATTTGTACTATTTACCTCAAAATTTGACTTTTTCATTCTAAAAATTCACCTTTGCATCATAATTTCGACTGTTTATCTAATATTTGGACTTTTCTTCAATCTCATATTTCAACTTTTGCTGCTTATTTTGTCTATTTACCTCAAAATCTGACTTTTTTTGTTTATCTCAAAATTTTAACTTTTGCCCCATAAATTTGATTATTTATCTCAAAATTTGACTTTTTGAATCTAAATTTCAACTTTTGCTCAATAACTTTCACTATTTACCTACAAATTTGATTATTGCTAGCCCAAAATTTCATCTCTTGCATCATAATTTTGAATGCTTATCTCAAATTTGGACTTTTCTTCAATTTCATATTTCAACTTTTGCTGCTTGTCTTGTCTATTTACCTCAAAATCTAACTTTTTGAAATCTCAAAATTTTAACTTTTGCCCCAAAATATTGTCTATTAATCTCAAAATTTGACTTTTTGAATCTACATTTCAACCTTTGCCCAATAACTTTCACTATTTACCTAGAAATTTGACTATTGCTAGCCCAAAATCTCATCTCTTGCATCATAATTTTGAATATTTACCTCAAATCTGACTATTTTGATTCCAAAAATTTGATTTTCAAACTCTTATTATGACTTTTGACTTTTTTAGGGGGGCAGCTGCCACCCTATGCCCCCCTTAGAGCCGCCCCTGCATGTGACGACCCTTGACCCAAACCAAGGTCGTTACTGGAGTCGGCTGCAGCTCAATAACCATTTGGGCTTTGACAGAGAGCATCATGGGACATTGACAGGTTGAAGAAAGTTTGATTCTCTGAGGAGAAAAATTTAACCTTGACTGTCCTGATGGCGTCCAACGTTACTGTCATGACAAGGAGATCCCACTGAGGTGTTTTCACAGTGGAGGGGGCGTCCTTCATGACTGAGGGCCCTGGCCTGTGCGGTAACGACTTGGTTTTTCAGCAGAAGAAAGAAAGAAAGAAACAGCGGTGTCCACTTCCACCTTTTGTTCTGTGCGTCGGTGACTCCATGTGTGTGTTTCGCTCCTTCACTCCCCAGCTGACTGTAAAAAACGTCAGCTTCTAATAGGTTATTGACGGGCGCCAGAGGAAGATGATGACATCACCTTCGACCAATCGCAGGGCGGGGGGACTGACAGACGACACGGTAGGTAGGAAAGAAGGGATGGAGGGATGGAGAGATGGAGAGATGGAGCAGAGGAGCTCTTTTAATTTGTGTTTTGCTGATCTCAGCGGCTCCTGTCAGCGAAGCAGGGAGGGGAAGAAAAGGGACGGTGATGAATGAGTGAATAAAACCAGAGAGGGGGGGGAGAGATAGAAGATGAGAAGGGAAGAGAGAAGGGGGAGATTGAGGAGTACATAAAGGAGGTGCAGTGAAATAAAAGATTATTTAATGGCTCCAGAGCTGCAAATTGGTTGATGGGTTGTTAGCCGGGAGCAGTTAGCAGATTGGATGGGAAAAAGAAATTACATCTATATCTTTCTCCGCACGGAGCGAGAGAACGAGGGATGAGATTAAATCTGTTAAACTTAAAGATCTGATCTCACACACACACACATACACACACACACGGGTGCAGAATTCTGTATGTTCGCATGTAAACGTGTGTGTGTCGGAGTGTATTCTGCTGCAGTCTGAGCCAACATGAGTCATCGTTTCCAAAACAGACACTGCCCACTCTCTGCCTGAGCTGGCACCGTCTGTGTGTGTGTGTGTGTGCGTGTGTGATAAATGTGTGTGTGTGTGAGCGTGTTTGTTGGCTCGTTAGCACGTCCATGTAATCGCCGTCCAAATTCTAACTGGGTCAAAAGCGAACAGACACACACGACTCTGACACAAAAACACACAAACCCAGCGAGATGAAAATGCCCATATGCCCACTTATTACCACACACACACACACACATAAATATCTGTGTTTTTATACTTGTGAGGACTCTTCCTGACACACATTATCATCTGTTATCTCATCTCTAACTAAATCCTTCAACTACAACTAGATAAACTAAGCAGGAAATGATACGCAATGTTTTTGTTTTTAATCCTGGTCTTTAATGCAGATACACTCCCTTACTAAAAATATATAAATAAATAAACACCTCTCTCTTCTTTTCTTGATGCGCCCATCACTCTGGACTCATCAGACCACATGACCTTCTTCCATTCCATTCAGACTTTTTTTCTGGTTAGTGATTTTCTTAAAGCTACACAGCTGTTTAATCCCAAACCCTTGATTAGTGATGTTAGATATCCTTATTCTCTCAAGGCTGATATTGGCAAACTGTCATGATACCGATACTAGTTCTCACCATTTTTCCACAAAGATGTCCCGGTTGTTTGTGGAGCTTAAACTGAATGACTGACTGACTTGGCAGCATGTAACTGAGCCTATTCATGCATTCACTCTGCACTTACACATTCATTCACTTCGTACTACACATTTTGGGCTATGCATTCTGCACTGATGCAGTCCACACTTACACATTCTGCACTTATGGATTCCACATTTACTGATTTTGTGCACGATGCATTTCGCGCTTAGCATTTTGGGCTATGTATTCCACACTTACGCATTCTGCATTTAGGCAGTGCACATTTACAGATCACACACGTACGAATTCTGCACTTACAGATTCCACGCTTACGCATTCCTCACGATGCATTTTGTGCTACTCATTTTGCGCAAAGCATTTTTGGCAACACATTCCAGACTTACACATTCAGCACAAGATTCCACACTTATGCATTCCTCGCTCAGACAGCATACTCACAGATTACACACTTGCAGATTCTGCACTTATGCATTCAGTACTTCACATTTTGCGCTACGCATTTTTGGCTTGGCATTCCGGACTTGCACATTCTGCACTTAGGCCCAATTCCAATTCCTTTCTTAACCCTCAATCTTAACCCTCAAGCTCAACCTTCAGTCTTAGTAGCCCTCAAAACCAAGTGTTAAGGGCTATCTTGTGACTTAGAAATGGGACACCCCTTGAATGCAAGTGAAATTGTTGTGGACTGTCTGTCAGTTATTCCTTCGGTTAGCGTGATCAAAAAAATATCTGTATATTATTGTGTTGGTGCCTGTATAAGTCGACAGTGTCGTATGGTATCAAATAACTTTCCATTTGTGGTCGATATTGATAGCAATGTATTGAGACGCCGATGTCCTCTACTGTAATCGGGCCAGTAGATATACCATTATCAGCACAAGCATGTTATATAGGCTGTTATCTTGATAAAACAATTACATTACCACTGAGAAAAATGACCATTTTGTGACGTTAACTAACTTAAACGAAAGCAACAAGGCTTGTCTGCACCGGACGCTATTGACAAAAGATGGTTAAATAAAAATAAATGTTCTGCAACAACGAGGTAAATAATCCACAAAATGGGTCTAAACTAAGATAATACAATGGTTTTGGTAATATTTATATCTCCATTAACAAAGAAAATACTATATTTGTAGCTCGCCTTCTCTGCCGCTTTGGACGCCATGTTTATTTACCGACAATACGCAATGCATTCTGGATGTCCCTTAATCCCAAGGGTGGTGTCGGAGAATCTCAGTATTGAGGGAGATACAGCCTCAGTCTTAACCCTCAACCTTAACTTTCTGAGAATCGGGACAGCACTTACACTTCGCTGGAGTGCGCATTTTGAGATTGAGGGTTAAGATTGAGGGTTAAGACAGGAATTGGAATTCACCCTTAGATACTCTGCACTTACACAGTTCACACTTATGGATTCTGCACTTACAGATTCATTTTGAGCTTAGGTATTTAGTACTTATGCCTTCCACACTTACGCAGGACACACTTGCAGATTCTGAGCTTATGCTTCTGCACGATGCATTTTGCGCCAAGCATTTTGGGCTATGCATTCGGCACTTACGCAGTACACACTTATGGATACTGCACTTACGTGTTCCACACATTTGCATTCTGGGCTCACGCAAGTGCAAGAAAGTATGACTTTTACCAATTTTAAAGCAAAAATAAACAAACTTACAGCCTGATTATTCTCAAAAGCAGTTATTTTTGGAGATACTAAGATCAAAAGTTTTGCTTTACTGAAATAAAGTTATGTGAAGGCAACATTTTTTATACATTAACTGTAGACGAAACTGTGTATCAGAAACAAACTGGTGACATCATAAAGGGGACGTCCAAGTTTTAAATCATTGAAGGACACAACAGATGTAAAACAAAAACTCCTCTTTCAAAATATCTTTAATCTTATCTTCCCTTTGCACCTCCTCACAGTGTTTGGATCGATGATATTTAATGTTTCGTCTTTTGTTGTTTTTATTTTCTCTAATCGCCCACTGATACGCGTGAAAAAGAAACTCCTCATCTTCTTGTTTTCACTTTCCACGAATGTCGTCACCCTCCAGGTTTATAACTCAATCTGGTCCTCACAGAGGTAGAAGTACAGCCACACACACACACACACACACACACACACACACACACACACACACACACACTGAAGAGTTACTGGGCCGGCACTGTGAGCGATGTGTGGGCACGGCAGAACCAACTGGCTAAAAAAGGCTAGCTGTCACCATGGAAACGTCCGGGCCGTGTACCAATCGGAGGTCAACTAGATGAGGTAATGTTCTTGAAAGCTTTCTGCGCCTGTCACACCCTCACACACACAAACACACACACACACACATGCGTAGTTTGACAGGAAAATTCTCTGCATATGCTAAACCAACGCACAAACACACACACACACTTCCTCCACCAACACACACACACACACACACACACACTGATCAATTAGGCAGCTCTGAGGCAGTGGAACAGCCTGACAGTTCCTGCAGAATGCAACAACTCCCTGTTACATAAGATTATTCCATAACTCATGCAGCACAAACACAACAAAGAGCCGGAGCTCTGCAGCAGCTCGCTCCTCCTCCTCGCTCTCTGATCGATGTTACATCACTCTCTAACGATAATAATCCATCAGGCAAAACAAAAACTTCCTCTGCAGACACCGAACAGGTGGGTAACACAAACTCTGAGACAGTTAGAGCTTCCTTAAAGTCTGTTAAAGGTGAGCACGAACTCTCGATTAGGGCTGAACGATTTACAACAATAATCTAAATGAGATTGTTATTTCCTTTATTGCAGTTGCAATTTATTATGCAATGATTTCCAGGTTCTCTGTTTTTAAACAAACATTGTAGAACATGAACAGTTACATTAATTACAGCACAACAACAACAACCCACTACCACTACAACTGGGACTGATTTCTACACATTTTAAACACTTTTTATTTATTTTTTGCAACTTTTGGAACATTTTTTTTAATACCTTCTCACTATCTCGGTTGTTTTTTGGCCCATTTTTGCCACCTATGAACGTTTTTTTTGTGCAACAAACTGACTTTTTCCCAAGTGTTATCCCAATTTTCTCGCCATTTTTGTTGACTTTGACCATTTTTACCACGTTTCACTGTTTTTCATCACTTTTTTCGCAATTCGTTTGCTAGTTTCTGTAAATATTTGTTTTCTCCAGTTTTTTTTTTTTCATTTTTGTTGCTTTCTAGCAATTTTAGTCATTTTTCAATCTATTTTGCCACTTTTGGACCATTTTTTTGATACTTTCTCGCTATTTTCCAGGTTGACTCCCAATTTTCTTGCTAATTTTTATTGCTGTTTGGCCATTTTCGTCACCACTTTTGGTTTGCACTAGCTGAAGATTTTCCAAGTTTAATCCCAGTTTTCTTGCCATTTTTGCCGCTATATACTGTTTTTCATCACTTTTTTCCATCATTTTTTGCTAGTTTCTAATTTTTTTTACAGTTTCCTCAAATTTTATTTTTACATTCTGGCAATCTAAGTCAATTTTAACTCTATTCTGCAACTTGTGGACCATTTTTTGATACAATCTCACTATTTTTGAAGTCCACTCCCAAATTTCTTACTGAATTTTGCCCCTTTTGGACCATTTTTGTCTACTTTTTTGGGTATTTCCACGTTTCATTTCAATTTAAAAACAATTTTTTGTTGCTTTCTGACCATTTTAGTCACTATTCACTCTTTTTTTTTTTTTTTTTTGACACTTTTGGACCGTTCATTGCTACTGTTTGAGTATTTCCTGGTATTATCCCAATGGAAATGCCAATTTGTGTTGCTTTTTTTTGGCAATTTTTACTACCTAAAGCTGAGTTTTATCGCTACACTTGGCTGTTTTTGCCTCTTTTCCCCACTTAGACTGTTTTGTAAAGGTAGTTTTTAACTGTTTGTCTCTTTGGTTGAACAGGGTTGAGTTACTGGTGTAAAACAGAAAACATCTGATATTTTGACACATTTCAGGTTATAGAAATAAACAGGACAGATTGTGATTTAATCTAATTAGCTTTTGTATTCATTCAGTTCACTATTCAATGATTAAAAATGATGATTTACATCCAAATTTGTCCATGTTTATAAAACGGAAAAGCAGAATACCCCCTCTTTAAACATCTGTATATGAAATCCATTAAACCTTAAATTTCACTAATGTGTTTGATGCCTAATTTTCAGATTTCTTCCAATGCAACTTGTTTATGTCATTCACTGGACTGTTGAGATTCTGAAAGAGCGCTACGCCGCAGTATGAAGAGGAAAAACGGAGGTTAAAAGTGACAGAATTAAACTAAACACACATCTGCAGGTGTTTACAGAAACTGTGTTACTACAAATCCAAACCAGAGAGACTCATCTTTCTCTATTTGTCCTCTGGGCTTTTCCCACGAACCATCACACCGTCCGTCCAACACGTAAACCAAACTTTTCTTTTGTGTGTGTTCACGTCACCTCACGGTCACATGTCAACACAAATCTGCGCCTGTGTTCCCTCTTTTCATGTATATTCTATAGGATCTGTCCGTGTCTATTAGGCTGTTTACTGTACACGCAGCCGCTGTGACTGCGGGACGTCAGCGGCTGCATTTCTCTGCATTTCCCGCCACAACGTGCTCAGGATTCAGCCCTCTTTCTGTCTCTACATATATGTGGATGTGCGTGTCAAGCCTGCATGTTAAATTCCTCTGAGTGCCTACATGTCAGCCCCTTTCAGTCACTTTCTTTGAGTATGTGCATTTCTTTGGCCTCCTGCTGACCTCTCACACTGCACAAGGAGGCCAGGTGTGTGTCGGTGTGTGTGAGACAGAGTGTGTCTTTGTGTCATATAGGAGCATATATATATATTCTTAAAGCCTTATGGGCTGAGATTTGATTCCTACAGATACAGATTCTTGGCCTTTTTCTTCCACTCGTGATTAGTGGTTGGGTATAGACAGTTCTTAATAGCGTGTATTTCCCGCTTTAACATCAATGACAGCTTGAAGTCTTTTGTGCTGGTTGTGGATGAGGGTCTTTATTTTCTCAGATGGTAAAACTGACCATTCTTCTTGGCAAAAAGCCTCCAGTTCCTGTAAATTCTTGGTCTGTCTTGCATGAACTGCAGGTTTGAGGTCAGGAGACTGAGATGGCCACTCCAGAACCTTCACTTTATTCTGCTGTAGCCAATGGCAGGTCCACTTGGCCCCATAATTTTGACTTTGATACTTTGATACTTTTGGCTTTTATCTCAAAATTTTGACTTTGGTAACTCAATAATTGACTTTTATGTCATAAGTCATATCATTGAGGTCAGGAGACTGAGATGGCCACTCCAGAACCTTCACTTTATTCTGCTGTAGCCAATGGCAGGTCCACTTGTCCTCGTGTTTTGGATCATTGTCATGTGTGAACGTCCAAGTACGTCTCATGTGCAGCTTCTGGGCTGATGAGTGTAAATTTTCCTCCAGTATTTTCTGATAACATGCTGCATTCATCCTTCATTCATCAGTTTGGACCAAGTTTCCTGAGCTTTTGTAGCTCACACATCCCCAAAACATCAGTGATCCACCTCCGTGTTTCACAGTAGGAATGGTGGACCTTTCATCATAGGCCTTGTTGACTCCTCTCCAAATGGAACAATGTTTATGGTTGTGGACAAAAAGTTCACTTTTGCTCTCATCACTCCAGAAGTTTTGAGGTTTGGCGTATTGTGAGTGAGATATTTTGTGGCATTTGCATAGAAATTACTTTCTTCTGGCCACTCAACCATACAGCCCATTTTTCCTCAAGTGCCTCCTTATTGTGCATCTTGAAACAGCCAGACCACATTCTTTCAGAGAGTCCTGTATTTCAGCTGAAGTTATTTGTGGGTTTTTCTTTGCATCCAGAACAATTTTCCTGTCAGTTGTAGCTGAAATGTTTGTTGCTCTACCTGACTGTGGTTTGGTTCCAACAGAATCCCTCATTTTCCACTTCTTCATTAGAGTTTGAACTCTGCTTATTGGCATCCTCAGTTCCTTTTTTTTACCTTTTTATATCCCTTTCTTATCTTATACGATTCTTTTTCTTCCTCCATGACTCAGAATCCAGAAACGTCAGTGCAGCACTGGATTTAAAAAGAGTAAACTATTTGTTCTTTCAATAAATGTCTTCACATTTACCACAAACCATGAGTGTGTTGTGTTATCATTCAAATTCTTAAAGAAATGGCCAAGAAATCATAAATTCTGCTGGGGTGTGTAAACTTTTGAGCACTACATAAGCATTCCATTCATTTCAATAGGATAAAAACTGTGAAAAGTGTTGGATATTTTTAAAGTTATAAGGGTTATAAATGTGAAAAATACAAGCTGACATCTTCTGAACATGCTGAACGTTGAAAGGTGAAGAAATTGTGTAAAAAGTGCCAAGAAGAATAATAAGCTCAGCATCATTAAACATGTTCGGGCTGTTCTAGCTTATAAGATAAAATAAATGTTGAGGATTTATAGATTAAGCTGCATAATCAGAGGTAAAGTTCAGGTGGTTTTCTTCTCTAACTGTCCCATAACAGAATTTTCTTGGTTCCACATGTGGTTTAGAATTAATGACACAATATCCAGCTGCAGTTTCAGCACAATGTTCAAATATTAATCTTCATGAAATGTACCAATGAGTCAGCTTAATAAGACACAGGATGAGCTTTTCATCATGTCACACCAAAGAGAGAAAGAAAAATGAAAAATCTGCACCAAATCATCCTTTTTTCCCTCCAATCATATGCATCACAGCACAGCTCGCTTTCCCCTCCTCCTCCTCTTTCTCTCTCTCTCTCTCTCTTCCTCACAGCAGAGCACAGAGTCAGGACTCAGATTTTGTGAGTTCCCCTCCTCGCTTCCCCAAAAAATAAAGTACAGAGTCAGAGCTCTCCCTGGTGGTGCCAGACCTGAACTTCAGCAACTCAAACTCGGCCAACTTTTTTTTTGTGAGAGCGACTTCGGCTCCACGGCGAGTCAGCGCTTTGATGAAGGAGGGGACGAGGATTAAGAGCTCAAACTGTTAAAGATGAGACACGTTTCCTCCCGTGAAGTCATTTACACAGCTTAAAGAAAACGTAAGCAAGTATTAAGCTGCTTTTTCTGCACGTTAACAAACATAAAAACATGTTTCCTGAACTCTTACCTGAGTCCAGAGCCTGCCTCAGCTCCGGGGGGCCGCTGGAGGCTGGAGGGGCCCGGTACAGAGTTTCACTGTTTAGACCTGAAAAACAAAACAACACAGGTCACCTGGAGAAGAAACATCATAAAAACACACCTGTCCTCCAGGCTGGGATATACTTTAATGCACTTTCTGGATGTTGTGTGGAATGTAAATAACACCAGAAAACAATGATTTACAAATCCGCTTCAACCTAAATTTGATTGAATACACCACAAAAAAAGATATATTTAATATTCACGTTTCAAAAAAGCTTGGACAGGTTCATGTTTCCCACTTTGTTACATGACTTTTCCTTTAACAACACTCAATAAGTGTTTGTGAACTGAGGACACTAATTGTTAAAGCTTTGGAGCCAGTCTGGTAGCTGCACTCTTCTACTACGGAGCCACGCTGTTGTAACAGGAGCAGAATGTGTCTTGGTTTCATTGTCTTGCTGAAATAATCAGGGACGTCCCTGAAAAAGACAAAGTGTCTTGGATGGCAGCAGATGTTGCTCCAAAACCTGTTTGTACCTTTCAGCATTAATGCTGCCTTCACAGATACTGGGACAGTTACCCATGATGCCATGGGGCACTAACACACCCCCATACCATCACAGATGCTGCTTTTGAACTTTGACCTGAGAACAATCCTGATTGTCCTTTTCCTCTTTGGCCCAGAGGACACCACGTCCATGATTTCCAAAAAGAGTTAGTGTCTGTTGTTGTGTGTTGTTGATGTGTGACTTTGTCTTTGCATGGTAGAGTTTGAACTGTCACTTGTAGATGTAGTGATGAACTGTGTTAACTGACAATGGTTTTCTGAAGTGTTCCTGAGCCCACGTGCTAATATCCGTTACACAATGATTTGGGTTTTTCATGCAGCGCCGCCTGAGGGGTCAAAGGTCACGGCCATTCAATGTTGGTTTTGGGCCTTGCTGCTTACGTGCAGAGATTTCTCCAGATTCTCTGAATCTTTTGATGATATTATGGACTGTAGATGATGAAATCCATCAATTCCTGCAGTTGGACAAAGTTGAGAAACATTGTTCTTAAACTGTTGGACTATTTGCTCACGCAGTTGTTGACAAAGTGGTGAACCTGGCTCCATCTTTGCTTGTGAAGGACTGAGCCTTATTTTTTTTTCTATACTTTTATGTCAGCAAAGTATCTAGAGGGACCCAGAGGTAGAATATAAATTCAAAAAGACAAAGCTTTAGATTCTCTTTAACCATAATTTGATTTTGTAGATTTTCTGAGGTTGTAGATGATGTTTTATGAGTGAATTCAAGAAGTGATAATCCAAAAACAAGTGTCCAGAAAAGCACAAAAGTGCAGCGTTGACAAAGATGACAGCAGTGACTGATGATGCCACACACTTTTTACAACACTTTAATATCATCACACACAAACACACTCATACACACACACCTACACACACACTTCTGATGTTACCAGTAATGGCGTCCATTAGTCTCTGTGGTCCATCCTGTCATGGTGTCATCAGAGTGCTATCCCAGCATGCTCTGCTTTATTCTCTGTTTGGTTTAATGTGTTTGGATACGTGTGTGTGTGTGTGTGTGTGTGTGTGTGTGTGTGTTTGGGCAGGGTAAGGTGCNAGTGATGAACTGTGTTAACTGACAATGGTTTTCTGAAGTGTTCCTGAGCCCACGTGCTAATATCCTTTACACAATGATGTGGGTTTTTAATGCAGCGCCGCCTGAGGGGTCAAAGGTCACGGCCATTCAATGTTGGTTTTGGGCCTTGCTGCTTACGTGCAGAGATTTCTCCAGATTCTCTGAATCTTTTGATGATATTATGGACTGTAGATGATGAAATCCATCAATTCCTGCAGTTGGACAAAGTTGAGAAACATTGTTCTTCAACTGTTGGACTATTTGCTCACGCAGTCGTTGACAAAGTGGTGAACCTGGCTCCATCTTTGCTTGTGAAGGACTGAGCCTTTTGGGGATGATGCTCCTTTTATACCCAATCATGACACTAATGAACCTTTTTATTTACATACTTATTTTCTCACCGTGTTTCTCGACGGCCTCGATGAGTCTCCAGACGACCACGGGCGCCGCCTCAGAGAGAAGCTCCGCCTCCACACCTGAGAAAAAAGAGAGACCGAGAAACAGAGAGTCAGATCTCTACGCCTTAAATAATTCACATAAAAACAACGATGATTTTTTTTTCCATGACACTTCCAGCTTCTTATTTATTAACGCTGTACATTAAACGCCAGCATTAACTCTTAATGATCTGTCAACAAACTCCCACTTCATTTAATTTTAACTCTCTAAATATGACACAATTGATCCAACTCCAAACTGTCATGTGTGTGGAAATAATATGCAAATATTTCTTGTTTCCAGGCGAAGTCAGTGGAAAATAAAACCAGTAAAAGTCTGAGATTCTTTCTCCTCATTAGAGCAGAATTTCTGCAGTTCATCCACCTGAACACGATAACGATAGTATCTGTAAGTGTGTCAGTGAGTGTGTGTGTGTTTCCCTCCAGGGAGTGTGTTGAATAAGTAGCACACACACACACACAGCGGGGTGAAGACCTTGTAAATGTCAGAGCTGAGTTCAAGCTCAGGTCAGAACTTCACATGCCACAGGCTGATGGGATGTGATACAACGAGGTACACAACAACAACAACAACAACACACACACACACACACACACACACACACACACACACACACACACACCCCATCACATGTTCAGTTAAATACATATATTGAAACTTGAATAAAATGAATGAATTCAAGCCCATTTCCACCAATTTAAATTATAAAAATGAAAAAAAAACTGGCTTCATAAAGAGACATAATATCAATTTCCTTCATAATTTTGACAATTTATCTCAAAATTTAAATATATATCTCAAAATCTTGACATTATCTAACTATATTGACAATTAATCTCATAACTTTGACTCTGAAGCCCAAAATTGTGACGTTATTCCTCATAATTTGACTTTATATCTCACAGTTTTGACTTTTCTCATTTCTTTGTAACTCAGAATTTTGACCAAAATCTCTCAAAACATTGACTTTTCACACAAATATTTTATTTTCTTCTCCTAATTTTGACTTCATCAAGTCAAACATTGACTTAATTCCTCATGGTTTTGAGGAAATTTTGTAGCTAAAAATTTTGACATTTTTCTTGTACTTTTGACTCTTCATCTCATAATTTCACCAAACTATGTCAAATTTTGACTTTATTCCAAAACATTGACTTTTCATCCTAACACTTTGACTTTTCTCATTATTTTGACATTAATTTCTTAAAATTTTGCCTTTTTTATCCCAAAATATTGACTTTTCATCTCATATCTCAAAAATTTTGACTTTCTTCAATTTGCTTTACTATTTATCGCAAATTTCAACTTTTTATGAAATAACTGTAGTAATTTCACTGGAAATCTTCACATTATCATGTCAAATAATTGACATTTTATCGCATTACTTGGACTTCGAAGCTTCACATTTTGAGAATTTTCTCATAATTAGACTTTAAATTTGATTTTCGACTTTATATCTCATAACTTGAATTTTTAAGATCAAAATTTTGACTTTACACCTTGAACTTTAACCAAACCCTCTCAAAACGTTGACTTTTCATCCTAATACTTTAACATTTTCTCAAAATTTTCACTTTAAAATCCAATAATAACGACTTTTTAAAGCACAAAACTTGTTTTTTCCCCTCATTATTTTGACTTTTCATTGCAATACTTTGACATATTTTTCATAATTTGGACTGTCCATCATAAAATTTAGACTATCTCAGAATTTGACTTCATATATGCCAAAAAAAAAAATCTTAACACTAGTCACAAATGGTGAAAAGAGGGGTAGCACATTTTATTTGCAGTTTTTCTGTTAAAGTGCATTTCCATTTTTCAGCATTTCAGCATTTTCTGTCTGTGAGTGCAACTTTACAAATAATCAGAGTTTCATGTTTTCATCAGGTTGGTGAATAATCAGAATAATGTCAGTGGTTTAGTGCAGCTTTGATTTATTATAAATATCAATAATCCGTGGAAAAAGCTGAGAAAAACACAACAAAATTTTGGGTAATTTTTCTAAAATCCACTTTGACTTAATTTCACCACCAAAAAGGAGGAACATGTTTGGGAAAAAGAGGACGTTCTTTACGACTTTTCTGCAGGAAAATCCGACAGAAACACTTAAAGTTGGAGCTAATATTATGAATTCATGACATTTAAATCACAATCCTGCGTTTTCCAGTCGCTCGGGATTAATTGAGCTCAGAGATTTGCAGGTGAACGAGTGAAAAAGTCGCTCAGTAAACCTGTCGTCTGCAAAGGCCAGGGTGTGAAATTAATCAGGTGCGTGCAGAAATTTAAATATGGCGGACGAGCGCGCGCTGGCAGACAGCAGCTAATCATCTGGAGTGGAAGTGAAAAGGTTAAGCAACACGTGGGATTTGATTACAACCCACAAGCTGCAGCAGCAGCTGTCATAACATTCACTATTGGGAATCAATTAGACAGGAGAAGAGAAGAGGATTTCCCCAATTAGAGGTCGCCGTGCCAACGGAGGGTGGGGTGGGGGGGAAGGCTGAAGGATGGGGGGGGGTCAAGTCAATGCCTTGAGGTGACTGAAATGATAAATAAAGAATAATAATTCTGCAAAAACAACTGCAACCAGGCGAGTTGACACGACTTTTATAGAAAACTTTCAAATCCAGAGGCCGAAATTCCACCGGATCTGGCTTCAGTCCGTCTCCACTTTCACTTTGATGCTGTTTCAATGTTTTACTCTGCTCACGTTGTGTTTTTCAAGTAAAGTAAGAGGCAAAACCACTGGAGTCACAAGAGAAGAGTTGGTGGTTTTCTTCCTCTGCAATGAAAGTCAACTTTTTTGTCAGAAAACCCAAAATCAGAGAGCGGGTTTATACAAAAAAAAGTTTTGATTTGAGGATATCAATTACATCCAAACTAAATTTCTGACTAACTTACCCTCTGACTAACAGACTTTCTGACTAACTGACCCTCTGATTTTCTGACTCAAGAGCCCTCTGACTAACCAATCTTTTAAAAACCAAACTTCTAACTAAAGGTCCGTCTGACTTACTGACCTTCTGATTTTCTGAATTGGATTCTTTTTGACAAACCAACCTTTTGACGGACAGACTTTCTAGCTAACTGACCCTCTGACTAACTGACCTTGTGGCTAACAGGCCTTCTGACTACTTGACCCACTGATTGTTCGATGAAAGAACCCTCTGACTAACCAATCTTCTCAGAAACCAAACGTCTGACTAACTGGCCTTCTGATTGTCTGACTTGAGGGCCTTCTGACAAACCAAACTCTTGGCTAACAGACCTCCTGACAAACAGACGCTCTGACTAACTGACCTTCTGATTGTTTGACTGAGGAGTGACTAACCTATCTTCTCAGAAACCAACCTTCTGACTAACTGACCCTCTGATTGCCTGACTTATGAACCTTCTAACCAACCAATCTTCCCACAAACCAACCATCCAACTAAAAGGCCACTTGACTTACTGACCTTCTGATTGCCTGACTAACCAACCTTCTGACTAACTGGCCTTCTGATTGTCTGACTAACCAACCTTCTGACAAACTGACCCTCTGATTGCCTGACTTATGAACCCTCTAACCAACCAATCTTCCCACAAACCAACTATCCGACTAAAAGGCCACTTGACTTACTGACCTTCTGATTGCCTGACTAACCACCCTTCTGACTAACTGGCCTTCTGATTGTCTGACTTGAGAGCCTTCTGACGAACCAAACTCTTGGCTAACAGGCCTTCCGACAAACAGACTTTCTAACTAACTAACTGATCCTCTGATTAACTGACTTTGTGGCCAACTGACCTTGTGACTAACTTATGAACCCTCTGACTAACCAATCTTCTCACAAACCAATCGTCTGACTAAGGGCCACCTGACTTAACAACCTTCTGATTTGTCTGACTAACCAAGCTTCTGACTAACTGACCTTGTTACTACCTGGTCATCTGACTAACTGACCCTCTTATTGCCCGACTTAAGAACCCTCTTGTTAATAAATCCTGTCAAAAACCAATCGTCTGACTAAAGGGCCCCTGACTTAACGACCTTCTGATTGTCTGACTAACCAACCTTCTGACTAACTGGCATTCTGGTTCTCTGACTAACAGACTTTCAGACTGAAAAGCCTTTTGATTTTCTGTCTAAAAGGCCAACTGACAAACCAACCTTGTGACTAACAGGTTTCTAAAAATCTAAAATATTTTGTGTTTGTCTATCAACGATGTAGTTGCTCTTCTTAAATCATCCTCTATTTATTAAAAATAAATCTAAATAAAATAACAGATTTATAAAATAAAAGCAGGTGAATGGTGGAAACTTGTACAAAGCCTCTTCAGTCACATGAAGTATAAATAATCTCTTTGCTGTTTCCACTTTTCCTCTTCACTCCCTCTGATCCTCTCTCTCTCTCTCTCTCTCTCTCTCTCACTTACTCGTTCTCACCCTCGATTCCCAGCGACGCCGCTCCCTCGCTCTTTTGTTGTGCTGTTGACAGTTGTGTCATATCACAACACACACACACACAAACGCACACGCAGAGCGCCATGTGACAGTCATGCAGAGTTAAAAATGACACTCACTCACACACACACACACACACACACACACACACACACACACTCCATCTAATAACCCGATTAATTTTAGAGGGGAAACAACAACACACACATTGCTGCTGTGTTTACAGGTGTAGCGACCTGTATCTGCTGCTCTGACTGTGGTTTTCATTGTTTCCTCTGTGTGTGTGTGTGTGTGTGTGTGTGTGTGTGTGTGTGTGTGAAATGAGAAGCGGCAGAGGAATTTCCGGATATATAGGTCGTTAAATGTACAGTGCTTCCATTAACGTCACTGTCACAACGTATCACAGAGGCAATATCTCACCCGCGGGAGAGGAGAGGACGGAGAGAAGAGGAGGAGAGTGTGAGGAGGAAAAAATGATGGAAGGAGAACACAAAAGAAGAGAAAGAGGAAGAGACAAAAGACTGAGAAATGACATGTATGAAGGAACATGAAAAGAGGACGGGAAAGATTTGGGAACAGAGGACGAAAAGACAAATGAGGAAAAAATTAAAAAGAGAAAGAGGAGACAAGGCAGAAGAGATGAAGATGAGAATGGGTGAAGTATGGATAGAGAAATAAAAAGATGTAAGGGACAGCAAAGACGGCAAAGAAAGAAGACTTTCAAGATGGAAGAAATGCAGGAAAGGAAAACAAAGACAAAGAAAAGAGTCGGGAAAGAATACAGGAAGGCTGAGGACAGAAGGAAAAAGGACTCAAGAGAAAAGGACACAAGAAGAAAAGACATGATAGATAAGGACAGAAAGCACAGAGGACACAAAGGAAAAGAACACAAGTAGGTAGTACACAAGAAGACAGGAGACGATTAGAAAACACACAAGGAGACTGAACAGAGAAGTACAGAGGACATAAAAGAAAAGATACACAAGAAGAAAAGGCAGAAAGACGAGAGGACAAGAAGAGAGTTCACAAAAGAGAAGACACCAGGAAATAAGACACAAGAAGTGGAGAGGACAGAAGACGTGTATATAGGGGGCAAGAGAAGAAAGGAAACAAGAAGAGAGGACGGAGAAGTACAGAGGACATAAAAGGAGAAGAAAGGACACAAGATATAAAGACAGAAAGAAGAGAAGAAAAGTAGACAAAAGGAAAAAGGAAACAAGAAGAGAGGACTGAGAAGTACAGAGGACGAAAAAAGGTTAGGACCCAAGAAGAAAGGACACAAATGAAAGGCAGAAAGAAAAGAGGACACAAGGACCAAGGACACAAAGTCAGAGGACATAAGTCAAAAATTACAGAGGACATAAAAGAGGAGGACATATTAGAAGAAAGAAAAGAAGACACAAGAAGAAGGGATTAAAGCTGACAGGACATAAAGCACAGAGGACACAAGAGAAAAGGCCACAAGTAGAGAGGACACAAGAAGACAGGAGATGATTGGAAAAGACACAAGGAGAGAGGACACAAAAAGAGAGGATGGAGAAGTATAGAAGCCATTGAAGAGGAATGGAGACTATTAAAAAAAGACAGAAAGAAGAGAAGACAAGAATAAAGGACACAAGAGTAAAGGAAACAAGAAGAGACGACGGGGAAGTACAGAGGAAAACAAAGGAAAGGACACAAATGAAAGGACAGAAAGAAAAGAAGACACAAGGACCTAGGACACAAAAAGAGAGGACAAGAAGTACAGAGGAAATAAAAGAGGAGGACAGAATGGAATAAAGGACACAAGTAGGAAGAACAGAAAGAAAAGAAGACAAAAGAAAAGGAAACCAAGAATATAGGATAAAGGAGGAAAAGACAAAGCACCGAGGACACAAAAGAAAAGGACACAAGAAGATGGGCGGAGAAGTACAGAGGACTAAAAAAAAAGAAAAGACACAAGATTAAAGTACAGAAAGAAGAGAGGACACAAGACGAAGGATAAGAAGAAAAGACCGAAAGAAGAATAGACAAGAAAAGTAGTCACAAGAAGAGAGGAAACAAGGAGAGAGGATGGAAAGAAAAGGGGACACAAGGACTGAGGACATAAAAGAGAGGGGACAAGGAGCACAGAGGACATAAAAGAGGAAAGGACACAAGAAAAGAAAGAAAAGAAGACACAAGTCGAAAGGATAAAAGAGGAAAAGACAAAGCACAGAGGACAGAAAAGAAAAGGACACAAGTAAAAAGCACATAGGACAAATGAAGAGAAAGAAAAAAGACACAAGACAAGGGGACACAAGAAGAAAGAACTGAAAGAACAGAGGACACAAGAAGACATAAGAAGAAAAGACGGATAGAGAAGAAGACAAGAAAAGAAGACACAAGAAGAGAGGAAACAAGTAGAGAGGATGGAAAGAAAAGGGGACACAAGGACAGAGGACATAAAAGAAGAAAGGACACAAATAGAAAGAAAAGAAGACAAGAAAAGGGAACACTAGAAGAAAGGATAAAAGAGGAGAAGACAAAGCACAGAGGACACAAAAGATAAGGACACAAGAACAAAGGACATGAGACAAAAGAACAGAAAGAAAAGAAAAGGACACAAGAAGACAGGAGGTGATTAGAAAAGACACAAGGAAAGAAGATGGAGAAGTACAGAGGACATAAAAGAAGAAAGGACACTAGAAGAAAAGAGAGAAAAGAGTGGAAGGGATGAGTACTGAGGACAAAGGAAGAAAAGACTCGAGAGGAGAAGGCACAAGAAAAGAGGACGAGGAGAGAAGATGATGCAGAACCTAGAGAAAAAGGTGATGGGAGAAGAAGAATCGTAGAGGAGAGAAGACAAAGAAAGGAGGGAACTGAGGGACGTAAAAATGAGAGAAAGTGAAGAGTGAGGACAAAAGAAGAAAAGACTAAAACGGAGAAGCGAAGGAAGAAAGAGAAGAACGAGGAGGAGAAGAGAGAAGAGAGGAGGAAGAGGAAGAGGACAAAGGAGGAGAAGAGAGGAACAATGAAGCTCTGCAGCAGATCAGCCTCCTACCTGCTCCTATAGAGGACGTATGGAGCTGCACACACACACACACACACACACACACACACACACACACACACACACACACACTCACTGTGCAAACCAGATAAACAGGCGAACACACACACACACACTCTTAAACACACACTAAATACTGTGACAGTGAGAGACAAAGACAGGAGTGTGTAGTTTGAGTGTGCAGGTGTGTGTTCATCCCCCTCTGGTCAGCGAGATGTTCTGTCATTAAAACACGCTCTGTTGCACTTAACTGTACACACACACACACACACCTTCACACACACACACACACACACACACACACACTGGTGCACAAACAGCTGCGGTCTCCAATGTTTGAGAATGATTTATTGATCAGTGTGGGCATTATGAAGTAGATCCTGCACCGCTGTTCTTTTCAATTAGAGCTCATAACACACACACACACACACGTGCAGAGATAAGAGAGCAGAGTTATGGATTGAGATTATCACACACACACACACACACACACACACATGGACGTTCGGCGCCTATGGGCTGCAGCTCGTCATTCACACATCAGAGTTTCCTCTTGATGTTTAATTCAGCTCCTTTTGGGTCAAACGCTTAAACACTGAGCGCAAAAGTGGAAATTCATCCATTCTTGATGTTCACGGGAGATTAGAAGTTAGTTTGATCTTTCTCCGCAGGGGAAAAAAACACACACACACACACTCTCTGATTATCACAGCTGCAGGGTGCAGTAACACGCAGCACCAGCAGGGGGCGGATGACTCCAGGCCTCACTGGACAGAGCAGTGGCCTCTAAACTCAGAGTCACAGGAAGAAGAAGAAGAATCTACAACAACAAAATAAAAGATCATTCTCACACTTTACTGTGCATAAAAATGACTTTTTTAAAGCAGTTTAGAGACAAACTTCACTCACATCAAAGAAGAATCACATGATATACTCATCCAGAAATCTGCCCTCTAGAAACTGCACATTCACATTAGAGCAGTGGTTCCCAACCTGAGGGTCGTGGCCCCCTGGAGGGCCGCGAATATGTCGCAAGTGGGCCGCCAAATCAGTTCACTGCAAATAATCTTGCACTTGCCAAGATTTAAAAACCTACTTTAAGACATGCTTAATAAAATATCTTGTCTTAATGTTATTTTAAACTAATTTTTATCATTTAAAACTATGTTAGATCTCAAAAAAAAGCATGAACGTTTCAATTTTGTCTTAATTAGTCTGTGAATCCTAAAATGAGTGGATAACTGTTGAAACAAGTTACTTTGGTTTTATCACATGTAATTTCATTACATTAAAACTTGTTTCAAGATTTAGCTCGACCTCAAGTTGCTTGATTTAACAATAACAGAAAAAAATCATATTTTTAAGACACAGTTTATTCAGCAAACAGCTAATGTACAAACCCATGCTCAAAAATCAAGAATTATCTTAATCATACTTCTCCAATTCTAAGTAGTTTTGACTCTAAAAAAGTGATATTTTTCATTCCATTTGCTAAAATTAAGAATATAAGAAGCATGAAATTAGATTCTATTGCTCATATTCAGTATATTTCACTTCAAATTCTTTACCAGGAAGTTTGTTTTCAAGCATTTTAATCTAAAAATGAGCATTTCAGAATAAAAATATATGTAATATAACAATATAATAATTGGACATTAGGATGAAAAAGAGCACAAGCATTACAAGAAAGGAGTGACATATTTGGAAAGTGAGGTCAAGTCTGCAAAGAGGGGATTTTTGTGACAAGCTGACATTTAAAGCGAAGATAAAAATTCTTGTACAGGTGGCACATTATTTTTTATAAAGTAAGGACTTTATTTTGCACACTTCTCTCTGAGGAATCAGTTTTTAAAACACCCCCAGAAAGTTAAAGTGTTGATATAAAGGAAGGAAACTTCTTACAGAAACTAAAGCATGATTTAGTTCTTTTATAAAGTGAGAGGAACTTCTGAATGAGTCGATAAATTTAAATTAACAACATTTCCACAAGGAGATGCGTCAAGACTTTCATAGCGTCGGGAAAAGTAGACGTTTGATAAACAAAGAGGAGGCTTTTAATATTTTTTACATTTTTCCACCCCCTGGTTTAGTTTCCTGTTGTCACGTTAGCGACTCCCTTCTCAAAGCATCCATCCATCTTCCCCAAACCAGCCCCCGAACGCCACACGCCACACGCCTCACGCCGCGCGTCCTGCACCCAAGTTAGTTTGCGGAGGGAAAGGTGTATGAGATGATGGATGTGAACCTGTGGCACGTCCTTAACATGTTCCATTAATAATGCAGCGAGGCGCCTGCAGAGCCGAATGCCAGGCTGCTCGGTAACATGATGCCAATTTGATGAGGAGAAGCAGGAGGCGGGCGATCTATCAGAGGTGATAAATGAGAGGAGAGAGAGAGAGAGAGAGAGGAAGAGGGGGAATAAGAGAAGGGGATGTGTGTGACGGAAAAAGGGCTGGGCTGGATGTGCTCCTCAACTTTGGGTTTGTTTTCGAGCGACGTGAAAACAGACAAACTTCATTCTCTGTGTCAAACATGACGATGATCAGCGTCTTATCAGCTGCTGAAAAACTCTAGAAAGTCAAAATTTTAGAGGAAGAATCTGGGCTAACATACTTGTCTTGCACTAGGATGTAGAGAATGCAAACTGAGAAGTGTCAAGGATGCAAAAGCAGGATGTAAATGAAGCAAAGGAAAGAGCAAAAATGGCCTTGTGGTTAAGGTTACATGACATTCTTCCTTGCACAGAACGCCTGAGTTCAAGTCCAGCCTGAGGCCTTTTTTCCTCACCTGTCTATATGTGCTCTCACTACCTGATTCACTGTCCTCTCCTGTCTTATTAAAGACATAGAAGCCCAGGAATAAAAAGAATCAAATGATGAAAAGGATGTAAAGCAAAGGATGGAGCTCAAAGAATGAAAGAAAAAGAAGTATGCAAAGAAAAAGATGTGAAATGAAGGATGGAAAGAATGTGAAGGGTGCTGAGGAAACAGCAAAAGAAGCAAGGATGCAAAAGTGGCAGAGGATACAAAGGAAGCAAGGGATTCAAAAGAAGCAGAATATGCAACAGAAGCAAAGGAGGCAAAAAGAGGACAGGATGCAAAAAGAGGACAGGATGCCAAAGAAGCTAGGATGCAAAGGAAGCAAAGGATGTAAAAGAAGCAAGGATGCAAAGGGTGCAAAAGAAGCAAAGGATGCAAATAAGCAGAGAATGCAAAAGAAGCAAAGGATGCAAATAAGCAAAGGATACAAAAGAAGCAAAGGATACAAAACAGAGGATGAAAGGATGCAAAGAAAAAGAATGAAACCATTGCATGCAAGGCAAAGAATGCAAAGAATATGAAGGATGCTGAGGAAGCATATGAAAGGTGTCAAAGATGCAAAAGTAAGAGCAAAAGAAGCAAAGGATACAAAAGTAAAGGGTGCAAAGCAGAGGATGCAACGGATGCAAAGGAAGCAAATTATATCAAGGATGCAAAGCAAAGAGTGGATGAAAAATATATTAGAAGGATGAAAAGCAAAGAATGAAAATTACAGGAAGCAAAGGATGCTGAGGAGGCATGTGAAAGGTGTCAAGGTTGTAAACGCAGGAAGCAACAGAAGCACAGGATGGAAAGCATACGATACTAAAGATACAGAGCAAAGGGTGGATGCATGCAAAGGAAAGATGGAAATTAATGGAATGAAAAGCAAAGAATAAACTCAAAGGATGCAAAACAAAGGATGCAAAACAAAGGAAGCACAGCATAAAACAGAGAAAAAAGAAAGGCAAAGAAGACCAAGGATAAAAAGTGAATGAGGCAAAGAATGTGAAGGATGCTAAGGAGGCATAGCAAAAGGTGTGAAGGGTGCAAAAGCAGGAAGCAAAAAGAAGTAAAAGATATGAAGCAAAGGATGCAAAACTACAGCTGAAGAGCAATGCTTAAAGTGCTTAAGATATAAAGTTAAGGATGCATGCACAGGAAAGGATGACAAGCAAATGAGGCAAAACATAAGATGCAGAGAAAAAAGAAAGGCAAAGAAGACCAAGGATTTGAAGTGAAGGATGCAAAACAAAGAGAAAGATGTAAAGGAAGGATGTAAAAGAATGTAAAGGATGCTGAGGAGGCATAGCAGACGGTGTCAAGGATGCAAAGTCAGGGAGCAAGAGAAGCAAAGGATGGAAATCAAAAAGATGAAAAGCAAAGAATGAACTCAAAGGGTGCAAAACAAAGGAAGCAAATCAAAAGATGCAGAGAAAGAAGAAAGATCAAGGATGAAAAGTGAAGGATGCAAAAGATAAAAAGCAAAGGGTGTCAAGAATGCCAGGTGAAGGGCACAAAACAAAAGAGTGAAGCATGCAAAGAAAAGGATGAAAACTTTAAAATGGAAAGTTTAGGATGGGAAGGATACAATGCCAAGGAGGAAAATTAAAGGGTGTATGCAAAGAAAAGATGTAAAACAAAGGATGCAAATAATGTGAAGTATGCTGAGGATGCATAAAAAAAGTTGTCAAGGATGTGAAGGATTCAAACCATTGTTCCATTGTCAGAAAGTCTCTCGTTCACGTCCAGAGTGAGTTTTTAATTCGCTCCGTGCTGCGGTCGTATTCCCCCCCCTCAGCAATAACTTCCACAAAAACATATAAATGTGACAAATATGTTCTCCGTGATGGATTACTTCTCTGAACAAATTAAATTTTCATGGCGGGCTGAAGTGATCCGAGCCCGCTGCCTGCTGGGAAAGAAATTCATTTAAAAACTTTCAGAATGATTTGGAAAGTAATTTAAATCAGACCTCAGCTCTCAGAGTCACAGAGTCACTGCTCAACTTCACACTTTCACTCCACGACAAACTCAGATTAAAACCGAGCCAGCGAGGTCAGAGGTGACGATGTGGAAGTTATTCAGACGGAAGCTCGTGAGGTCAAAAAACATGAAGAGCAGAAACAAAAGTAGCTTGTTCATCAGTCAAAGAAAGTCAAAGTGAGTTTAGTGGAGAGAGTTCCCTTCAAAGATACTCAGCAACTGGGACTGAAAACTATAAAATTACTTTTATTATGTAAATAAAACCCTGTTCTGTTTCTAATTCTAAGATATTTATTGTTCAAGCTGATAATCTCAATTGTTGATATGCAAATTTTCACTGATTTTGAATTAAATGGCTGCAACAAATTCCAGAAAATCTGGGACAGGTTCAACAAAAGACTGTGAAAGGTGAGAAATGTCAAAAAAACATCAAGATGTTATCCCAAAACTTTGACTGTAAATCTCAAAAAATTACTCATATCACCTTGAAATATTGACTTTCATCCCAGATATGTTTGTTTCTATCTCAAAATTGTGACTTTTTTATCTAAAAACCGTGACTTTTATCTTTAAATTTGGACATTTAGCTCAGAATTTGATATTTTTATGTCAAAGTTTTGATTTTTTTTTTTGTTAGAAAACTGTGACTTTTTATCTCAGATATTTGACTTTGACATCTCAAAACTTTGACTTTAATCTTAAAATTTTGATTTGATATGGGACAAAAAAAAAACCCAACAAAGCTGTTTATTAGTTCCTTATAAGACTGGACAATTTATCTTTCCTAAAAAGCTTGGACACGCTCAACAAAAGGCTCAGTCCTTCACAAGCAAAGATGGGGCCAGGTTCACCACTTTGTCAACAACTGCGTGAGCAAATAGTCCAACAGTTTTAGAACAATGTTTCTCAACTTTGTCCAACTGCAGGAATTGATGGATTTCACCATCTACAGACCATAATATCATCAAAAGATTCAGAGAATCTGGAGAAATCTCTGCACGTAAGCAGCAAGGCCCAAAACCAACATTGAATGGCCGTGACCTTTGACCCCTCAGGCGGCGCTGCATTAAAAACCCACATCATTGTGTAAAGGATATTAGCACGTGGGCTCAGGAACACTTCAGAAAACCATTGTCAGTTAACACAGTTCATCACTACATCTACAAGTGACAGTTCAAACTCTACCATGCAAAGACAAAGTCACACATCAACAACACACCTTGTTCATTTGAAGTCAAAGAAAGTCAAGGTGAGTTTAGTGAGTAGAGTTTCCTTCAGAGATACTTAGAAAGTGGGACTGAAAACTCAAAATTACTTTTATGTGTAAATAAAACCCTGTACTGGTTCTAATTCTGACGTATAATTCTATTGTTTAAGCTGAGAAAATTGATTGTTGTTCTGCAAATATGCACTCATTTTAAATTTAATGCCTGCAACTCGTTCCTAAAAATCTGGGACAGGTTCAACAAAAGACTGTTGAGCAATACCAAAAAATCACCAAGATTTTATCCCCAAATTTTGACTTTAAATCTCAAAAATTCAACATTTTCTTCCAAATATGTTTGATTCTCTCTCAAAATTGCGAAAATGTATCTGGAAAATGTGACTTTTATCTTTAAATTTGGACATTTAACTCAGAATTTGATATTTTCTGTGTCAAAGTTCAGATTTTTTTTTGACAAAATTGTGACTTTTGTTATCTCAAAGCTTTGACTGCATCCGTGATGGTATGGGGGTGTGTTAGTGCCCATGGCTTCATGGGTAACTGTCCCAGTATCTGTGAAGGCAGCATTTATGCTGAAAGGTACAAACAGGTTTTGGAGCAACATCTGCTGCCATCCAAGACACTTTGTCTTTTTCAGGGACGTCCCTGATTATTTCAATGACTGTATATAGAATGGACAGCGTGCTTCCGCCTGTCACCGTTCTACGTTTTTGAAGCCAAAAAACCCCGTTTCTCTAGCCGCCATTGTGCAGCCAGAGTCTGCGCAGTAGAGAATTTCCGGTGGAGCAGAGTAAAAAAGAGAAAGAAAAATATTTATTTCTTCTTCTTCAGAAGGTTTAGTCTCCTTTTGGCTCTTTTCCGAAGTTTCTTATATCCCCGATAAAAACTACTCATGAACGGCAGCTGTCAACTATCGTAAAACGAAACTTATATCGCGGTTTTTAGCGTCCAATAACTAATGAGAAACTAACTTCTCAGAATAAAAAACACATGAACACCATGCAGCCAGATGACATCATCATACTACCTTAGCGTAAGGATGAGAGAAACGTTTCTACGAGGTATCGTAATTTTTTTAAGTTTTCCCGGCTCATATCTGGAATACATGGGGAGGTGGGGCTTATGACCTATACTGCAGCCAGACACCAGGGGGCGGGGCATCTGCTGGAGGCTTCAGTTTGAGCTGAACGTCATTACGTCCACTTATTATACAGTCTATGGATTATTTCAGCAAGACAATGAAACCAAGACACATTCTGCTCCTGTTACAACAGCATGGCTCCGTAGTAAAAGGGTGCGGATACTAGAATGTCCAAAGCTTCAACAATTAGTGTCCTCAGTTCACAAACACTTATTGAGTTTTGTTTGAACAATAAATATCTTGTCTTTGTGGTGTGTTCAAAGAATTGTAAGAGAAAACACCTCAGTTCAGTTTCATTGTCAAAGAGTCGTCTCAGTGTCATAAAATAAATGCAAACCATCAGCTGAACCCAACATGAGGTACATGAACCAAAAAATTTGATGTCAGCCCTGACGTATGGGGTCCCATTTGTGCCAAAAATGAGTGAACAGTTTCTGTTTCCAAACCTTATTCCGTCTGCTTCTCTCTCCCTTTGTGTCACACATCACCTCGAGTAACCGCTCCCATCTGACATCTTTAACGTTTAATGCAGAGTAATGTTTGTGTTTGTCCAGATCTTTGAGCGCAGACAGACAACAGGAGCCATTTCTAAAGTCGAGGCGACGGAGAATGAAACGCATCAACATATTTCCAGCACGTATGAAACCTCATTAAAGTGGAAATGGAGCCTGGAAGACGGATATAATGTGCATTTAAGATGTATATTGAGTATGTGCGCGTTAACGTGGCGCTATACGTGGTCACAAAGCAAGACAAATGACTTGTGTTTGTTTGTGTGAGAGACACCATCCATAGCGTTTAGCTGGTGTCTGCTTGTTTGTGTTTCATGAATGTAAATCAGCGTTTCCTCCATCACACACTCTCAAACCTAAAGTTCCAGACAAAGGTAGCGTGTGTGTTTGTAAATGTATGCATGTATGCTAATGTATGCATGTATGTGAGCGTCCACGTCTGCACACGTACAGTAAACCTGAGCACATGTGTGTGTGTCGGCCCCCCGTGGCCCCACGCTTGTCTGTCGGGGTCCCCGGGGAGCGAGGAGGCGGAGTTTCATCCAAGCTGGAGGCTGTCATGGGAGATTGGTCAGGAGGAGATGGAGGATCAAGGTTTCTCTGGGCTTTTTATGGAGGCTTAGCTGCTAATATCAGCTGTGGAGGGTTTTTTCCTGAACACTGTTTAGTATTCAACACGTACCAGGAGAGAGAGAGAGGACGAGAGAGAGTGGGTTTAAATGTAAAAGCTCGCTGAAGTTTAAGAGGCGGGTGAAGTACACACTTAAAGGTGGAGTATGCAGAATTTTCATAAACATTAAAAATGTAGTTTTTACAGGAATAATCCTGCTCAATCATCGTCTCTGGGCTTCTGTACTTATGTGTCAGTGTCTGTGTGTGTCTAACCCCCCTTATAGACCCCCTCCCTCGCCTGTTTTGTTAATATTATGCTGGACCCAGGACGGGTGATGACCAGCCAATCACAGCAGGCCCAGTGTGCATGCGACTAGGCCTGTCGCAATAATCAATAAATCAATTAATTGCGAGATAATTAAATATTAGCTCGATAAGTTTTTATTCAACAAAGACACTGGATAATGAGTTAACTTTGCTTTATCACTGAGTTTTTTTTTTTTACTTATCAGCAACAGAGTCTATTTTATATTTTTTTTTTGGTTTTGTGTGGTTTCACAGACAATGAAATATTTCTATAACCTGAAATGTGTCAAATTATCAGCTACAGTTTTTGCAGCAGATGTTTTCTGTTCTACACCAGAGTTACTCAACCAAAGAGACAAACTGTTCAAAACTACCTTTACAAAAGAAACTATACAAGTGGTAAAGAGGAGCAAGAAAACGTAGTTTGAGGTGACTAAAATGGCAAAAAAGCAACAAAAAATAGCATTTAAATTGGGACAAAACCTGGAAATACTCAAAAAGTCGCAAAATAATGATCCAAAAGTGGCTAAAAAAACAGCGAAAAGCGACTAAAACAGCAAAAAAAGCAAAAAAAATTTTGCAACATTTTTGGAGGAAACTGGGCAATTAATCCAAATTAGGTTTAACATGTTGCAATATTCTAATCACAGACAGTGCAATATCTCTTTACTTTTCCCCAGAATACCAGATAAACTTACCTGTAGGTGTTTCATGCTCTACACTAGTGCTACTTAACCAAAGAGACAAATTGTTGAAACTTAGACTTGCAAGATAAACAATCGAAGTGGTGAAAAATGGCAAAAATGGTCGAGAAGCAGCAAAAATCTGCAAAAAAATTGGAAGACATATGTAGAAAGTAGCAAAAAGTGGACCTAAAGTGGTGTAAAGACAGTGAGAAGTCACTAAAATGGCTAAAAACACCAACAAAAATGGGCAAGATCATTCGGGGAAAATTTGGAAAATCATCAGAAGGCAGCAACAATGGGGAAAAAAGTGATAGAAAACAGTGAAAAGTGGTAAATAATGGCCATAGTCAATAAAAAATGGTGAGAGTTGGGATGAAACTAAAAGAATAGCCTGAAAGAGGCAAAAAGGCGCAAAAGTGGTGGTGAAAAAAAGAGCAAAGGGTGGCCAGAAATGGGCAAAAACCAACAAAAGTGGGCAAGAAAATTCTAAGAAAACTTGGACATAGTCAGAGGGCAGCAACTATGGGAATAAAAGTGACAAAAAACAGTGAAAAGTGATAAAAAATAGCCAAAGGTGACCAAAATAGGCGGGAGAGTTGGGATACAACTAAACAAATAGTGAGAAAGAAGCAAAAAGACACAAACGTGGTGGGGAAAGAAGTGAAAGGTGGGTAAAATGGGCAACAACCAACAAAAATGGGCAAGAACATTCGGAGAAAACATGGAAAATTGTCAGGAGGAAGCAACAATGGGGAGAAAAGTGATAGAAAACAATGAAAAGTGGTAAAAAATAGTCAAAGGCAACAAAAAATGGCAAGAGAGTTGGGATAAAACTAAAACAATAGTGAGAAAGAAGCAAAAAATTGTGCAAAAGTGGTGAAAAAAAGAGCGAATGGTGGCTAGAAATGGGCAAAAACCAACAAAGAACATTCTGAGAAAACTTGGAAAATAGTCAGAAAGCAGCAACAATGGGGAGAAAAGTAGCAAAAGTTGGGATACAACACAAAGATTAGTCAGAAAGATGCAAAAATGGTGCAAAAGTGATGGGGAAAAAAGTGGTAAAAGTGACTAAAATGGGCAAAAACCAATAAAAATGGGCAAGAACATTCTGAGAAAATTTGGAAAATAGTCAAAAGGCAGCAACAATGGGGAAAAAGTGACAAAAATGGTGAAAAGTGGAAAAAAAAATAGCCAAAGGTGGCAAACATGGCGAGAGAGTTGGGATAAAACTTAAAGAATAGTCAGAGATAAGCAAAAAATGGTGGACAAAAGAGTGAAAAGTGGCTAGAAATGGGCAAAAACCAATAACAATGGCCAAGAAAATTTGGAGAAAACTTGGAAAACAGTCAGAAGGCAGCAACAATGGGGAAAAAGTGACAAAAAACAGTGAAAAGTGATAACAATTGGCCAAAGGTGACCAAAATAGGTGGGAGAGTTGGGATAAAACTAAAAGAATAGTGAGAAAGAAGCAAAGAATTGTGCAAAAGTGGTGAAAAAAAGAGCGAATGGTGGCTAGAAATGGTCAAAAACTAACAAAAATGGGCAAGAAAATTCAGATACAATTTGGAAAATAGTCAGAAAGCAGCAACAATGGGGAAAAAGTGGCAAAAGTTGGGATACAACACAAAGATTAGTCAGAAAGATGCAAAAATGGTGCAAAAGTAATGGGGAAAAAGTGAAAAGTTGCTAAAATGGGCAAAAACAGTCATGAGTAGCAATAAAAAAATGTCATATGTTGTTGTTGTCGTGCTATAAGTAGTATCAGTTTTAATTTCCAACAATATGTTTATTGAAAAACACTAGAAACAATGGAGAAAATTATTAATTACCAAGTCATTTCCTGGAGATTGTGCCGTTAAAGTCGTAGAAATATTGTAAATACAGGTGATAAAGAGGAAGAAGAGGGGAGGTTGGGAACAATAGATGAGGAACAAAGAGCTCCTGAAGTGTCAGGTACAGGTAAACCAGAGTCACCAACATCCAGAGGAGGAAGAGGAGGATGAGGAGGAGGAGGAATTAAGTGGCAGCAGCAGCAGAGGAGATTGTCATTTGAAGCCTTCACATGGGTAACTGGATACGCTGTCACGCTCCAGGAGCCCACAGGTCACCTCAGCCCTCCACCTCATCTCCTCCTCTCATATTTTCTCCTCCTCCTCCTCCACCTGTCTATCTGTCTGTCTTCAGAACAAACCTGCACTTCATTTAGAGGCAGAGGAGGTGAAGCTCCGGGTACAGAGGGAAAAAAATAGAGCCATCAAACCCTGAGAGAGAGAGAGAGAGACACTGTTTTAGCAGCAAATCATGAGGCTGAGGGGGGACCAGGACTCTGGGGGAGTCTGGGGGAGTCATGCTGGGTTTGACTCTACAACCACAAGGGGCACACAGAGACATTGGGTCGGACCACCAAACCCACCTAGTCTTATAATATGGCAAACGATTTTAACATTCTAAAACTAGACTGCAACAAAAGTGTTGGCACCTTGTTAGAATTGTGGGTAAATCATTTAATTTCAAGCAGGTGATGCTTGTTTAAACCATAGACTGTATAATGAGTGGACGTAACGACGTTCGGCTCAAACTGAAGCCTCCAGCAGATGCCCCGCCCCCTGGTGTCTGGCTGCAGTATAGGTCATAAGCCCCGCCCCCTGGTGTCTGGCTGCAGTATAGGTCATAAGCCCCGCCTCCCCATGTATTCCAGATATGAGCCGGGAAAACTTTAAAAAATTACGATACCTCGTAGAAACGTTTCTCTCATCTTTACTCTAAGGTGGTATGATGATGTCATCTGGCTGCATGGTGTTCAGGTGTTTTTTTTCNAACCATAGACTGTATAATGAGTGGACGTAACGACGTTCGGCTCAAACTGAAGCCTCCAGCAGATGCCCCGCCCCCTGGTGTCTGGCTGCAGTATAGGTCATAAGCCCCGCCCCCTGGTGTCTGGCTGCAGTATAGGTCATAAGCCCCGCCTCCCCATGTATTCCAGATATGAGCCGGGAAAACTTTAAAAAATTACGATACCTCGTAGAAACGTTTCTCTCATCTTTACTCTAAGGTGGTATGATGATGTCATCTGGCTGCATGGTGTTCGGGTGTTTTTTTTTCTGAGAAGTTAGTTTCTCATTAGTTATTGGACGCTAAAACCGCGATATAAGTTTCGTTTTACGATAGTTGACAGCTGCCGTTCGTGAGTAGTTTTTATCGGGGATAAAAGAAACTTCGGGGAAAGAGCCAAAAGGAGACTAAACCTTCTGAAGAAGAAGAAGAAATATTTTTATTTCTCTTTTTTACTCTGCTCCACTGGAAATTCTCTACTGCTCAGACTCTGGCTGCACAATGGCGGCTAGAGAAACGGGGTTTTTTGGCTTCAAAAACGTAGAACGGTGACAGGCGGAAGCACGCTGTCCATTCTATATACAGTCATTGTGTAGCCCTCATATCGTTACAGCGCCCCTAGAGGTCTGGCAAGTGTTTTACAGCGTCTTCATGCCTATCGAGTGCATTCATATAGACGCACACATTTTCTGAGACGCCTCCATCTTTATGACGATCGTTCTGGAAACTGTGAAGCGTTTTGACTTATTATGGATGAGGCCTGAGAGACATAAAAAAAAAACAGACTGGAGTTTTCAAAAATGTACCTAGGTAAGGTTCAATCCTTCTAGGAGAAAGTTTTATGGACAGATCAGACTAAAGTCGAGCTTTTTGGAAAAGTAAGTCAGTCTACTGTTTACAGAAAACAGTGAAAACAAGTGTCTACAGTCAAACATGGTGGTGCTTCAATGATGTTATGGGGTTGTTTTGCTGCCTCTGGCACTGGAGTCATGAAATCTGGAGATTATCAAAATCTTTTGGGCTGTAATGTAGGGCCTAGTGTCAGAAAGCTGGGACAATGACCCAAAAAAAAACCTCAAACAGAACCAAGAAATGGTCGGAGACAAAGCTCTGGAGAGAAGTAGCCATCAATGAGTCCTGATCTGAATCAAACACCTATGCAGAGATCTCAAAACTGCTGTTACAAAAAAAAACAAAAAAAAAAAAAAACCCTTCAAATCTGAGAGACCTGGAGCAGTTGTGGTCCAAAATTCTATCTGAGAGGTGTAAGAAACTTGTTGATGGTTTTAGGAAGTGATTGGTTTAAGTTATTTCTTAACAATTTTGTCCAGCCCATTTATTGCATTTTGTGTAAAATGGGGCAATTTTGGCTTTTTTTCTTGAGCTTTTCATGTTTTTTTCCAATACACATCAAGGAAATTAACAAATTTATACCAAAAACATTGTAATTGCAACAGTTTTTTGTAGAAAGGTGCCGATATAATATTGATTTATACCCATGTTTTGCACATGAGAAAGCATGTACCCCCTCTTTAAGGTATCTCACATTTCTTAATGATGTTTTGTTTAATGTTTACATGTATAATTTACATTATATTGTTATTTACTCGTCTTGTAACCAAAGCTGTCCTGAAGAATTGAAGGGTTCTTTTTCCATCACAGACTTGTGACTTCAGAGATGCTCAGACCGAGTCGTCAAACCCTCAAACTGTTCAACAACTTCACTCGCTCTGTCGTCGTGTTTTCCACTCGTACCTGCAGGTCACACACTGAGTCGTTTCTCTGCTCCTCAGAGATGGAAGTTGCATCTCTGTTAGTTTGTCAGCGCCTCGTTAGATTTCGCCCGAGCGAGCAGAAACCTCGGCACAAAGAAATATTCAGTAAATCTGCACGGCTGCACATCTCCAGCCCTCTGGTGTGATCCTCTCATTTTCTCTCTTTGTTCCAGTGCAGCGCTGGAGGTAAATCTGCTCATTTGTCCTTCAAGGCAAAGCTGCTCCTGCTCCTGCAGATGAAAACAGAACCTCCTGCTCCTTCACAGTTTCTCTCTCTGCCTGATTGTGTTGCTGCTTTGTGCGTGTGAGGAAGGTGAAGGGAAAACGGTTAAAGGTGAGAACTCAGCGAGCGCATTTGTATTCATGAAAACAACAGAATGTGCTGATGAGTATTTTCCAGAGCGGAGAAGTGTTGTGAGATATGGTTTCGCTGTGTTTAGTTGTGACTCTCATTAATGAGTAAAACAGATGAACAGAGCAGGAGATGGAGTGTGGACTGAATGAAATGGCAGAATAATTAAAAGGAAGGTTTCTGCACTTTAACGCACTAAAACACACTCGAACACACCCTCACACACCCACTGCCCCGTCTTTCACCCTCTCTCTGGGCTCGGCCTCAACACTTGGCTGTGACACTTTGTTCTAGTTTGTTCCAGAGGCATGATGGGAGTTTACCAAGTAAGACGAGTTCAGCCAAAGGCAAAGGCCCGGAGCAGGTTACGACGGACGGACAGACGGAGTTTTCCAGAAACAGTCAAGACTTTGAAATGTCACATAGAGAAATTCGACTGGCAGCAGCCGCTGCTGCGTGAATACATTTGTGCGCAACGTCAGGATTGAAGTGTGACAAACACATCATCCACGCACAAACGCTCGGGGACAGTCGGAGGTCAGTGTGACAGTCGGCTTCATGCTTTATGCAACACACGCAGCGCTGCACCTTCTCTTTTTTCTCTGTCCTACTTCTCTTCTAGTGACCAGTGATGTGCAGATCTTCATGCACCAAAATTGACTCTTGAATCAAAATATCAATACTTTTGACACTTCAGTCATATAAGGTGATAAATATCATAAACAGAAACATTGTGGAAAGTAACTAAACTATTATCATCTTGTCTAAATGATATATAGTTGGTGGGGGCTACTTTTTTTATCTTATCCGCCTGCATTAGTGCAAAATTTGTAAGTGTAAATTGTGCATGTGTGAAATGTGTAAGTATAAAATGTGTGTGTGGAATGCATAAGTGCAAAATGAGTAAGTAAAGTTATGCGTAAGTGTGAAAAGAACAAGTATGGAATTCATAAGTGCAGACTGCAAAAGTGCAAAATGCGCAAGTGAGAAATGTGTAAGTGCAAAATGCATAAGTGCGACATGCTTAAGTATGAAATGTGTACATGTGGAATGCATAAGTGCTAAATACAGAATGCGTCGGTGCAACTTATGTAAGCACAAAATTTGTAAGTGTGAAATGTTTGAGTGCAAAAAGTGGAGGTGCAGAATACGTAAGCTAGATATGCATAAGTGAGACATGCACAAGTGTGGAAAGCATACGTGCAACATGTGTAGGTGGGAAATGTGTGAGTGCGTAGTTGTGACATGTATCAGTTTGAAAAGTGTACATGTGGAATGCATAAGTGCAAAATGCGTAAGAATGAATACGTAGGTGAGAAATATGCAGGTGTGGAATGCACAAGTCCAGAATGCATTAATGTGGAATGTGCAAGTGAGAAATGTGTCAGTGCAAAATGCTGAAGTGCGCCATGCGTAAGCATGAAATGTATAAGAGCAAAACGCATAAGTGCTAAATGCGATCTTGAACGCAGAATGCTTAGGTGCAACATATGTACGTGCAAAATGTGTAAGTGTGAAATGCTTGAGTGCAAGAAGTGGAGGTGCAAAATGCGTAAACTAGATATGCATAAGTGAGACATGCACAAGTGTGGAAAGCATAAGTGCAACATGTGTAGGTGGGAAATGTGTGAGTGTAGAATGCACAAGTGCAGATCAGGCAAGTGCAAAATGCCAGAATGCAGAATGCATAGGTGTAGAATGCATAAGTGAAGAATGCATCAATGTGGAGTGCGTAAGTGAGAAATGTGTAAGTGCAAATTGCGTAATTGTGACATGCATAAGTTNCATGCGTAAGCATGAAATGTATAAGAGCAAAACGCATAAGTGCTAAATGCGATCTTGAACGCAGAATGCTTAGGTGCAACATATGTACGTGCAAAATGTGTAAGTGTGAAATGCTTGAGTGCAAGAAGTGGAGGTGCAAAATGCGTAAACTAGATATGCATAAGTGAGACATGCACAAGTGTGGAAAGCATAAGTGCAACATGTGTAGGTGGGAAATGTGTGAGTGTAGAATGCACAAGTGCAGATCAGGCAAGTGCAAAATGCCAGAATGCAGAATGCATAAGTGAAGAATGCAACAATGTGGAGTGCGTAAGTGAGAAATGTGTAAGTGCAAAATGCGTAAGTGCAACATGCTTAAGTATGAAAAGTGTACATGTGGAATGCATTAGTGCAAAATGCGTTAGTATGAATGCGTAGGTGAGAAATATGCAGGTGTGGAATGCACAAGTCCAGAATGCATTAATGTGGAATGTGCAAGTGAGAAATGTGTCAGTGCAAAATGCTGAAGTGCGCCATGCGTAAGCATGAAATGTATAAGAGCAAAACGCATAAGTGCTAAATGCGATCTTGAACGCAGAATGCTTAGGTGCAACATATGTACGTGCAAAATGTGTAAGTGTGAAATGCTTGAGTGCAAGAAGTGGAGGTGCAAAATGCGTAAACTAGATATGCATAAGTGAGACATGCACAAGTGTGGAAAGCATAAGTGCAACATGTGTAGGTGGGAAATGTGTGAGTGTAGAATGCACAAGTGCAGATCAGGCAAGTGCAAAATGCCAGAATGCAGAATGCATAGGTGTAGAATGCATAAGTGAAGAATGCATCAATGTGGAGTGCGTAAGTGAGAAATGTGTAAGTGCAAATTGCGTAATTGTGACATGCATAAGTTTGAAAAGTGTACATGTGGAATGCATAAGTGCGAAATGCGTACGTATGAATGTGTAGGTGCAACATATGTAAGTGCAAAATTTGTAAGTGTGAAATGTTTGAGTGCAAAAAGTGGAGGTGCAAAATACGTAAGGGAAATGCGTGAGTGTAGAATGCATAAGTCAAGAATGCAACAACGCGGTAAGTGTAAATGAGAAACGTGTAAGTGCAAAATTCGTAAGTATGGAATACATAAAGGGGGAATACAAAGTGTGTGAGGGGTGCACTAGTGCAAATGCTTGATTGCGGAATGCGCAAGTGTGGAATTTGTAAGTATCAAATGCATAAGGAGGGGAAATGCTAAGTGCAAAATACGAAAGTGCAAAACATGCATTTGTAGAATTCATAAGTACGGCCTGCATTAGTGAACAATGTATAAGTGCAAATTTCGTAAGTACGAAATGCATAAGGGGGGAAATGCTAAGTGTGGAATAGTGGAAATTTGAAAGTGTGGAATGCATATATGCGAACATTCTAGAACTTTGTGGATAGGGCTCTAGAAACAACTCTTAAAGAAACAGGAGCCAGGGCAGAGTGTGAAGGAGGAAATAAGACTTTAACAAAACACCAGGGAGAGAAATGAAGAGATCGTTATGCTATAAATCACATAAAGATACTACAGGAGCACCGGAGGGACAGAATAAAGACTTTAAAATAAACAATACCCCCTCTTTAAAGAGATTAAGCTTCTTGAATTGGAATAACTTCCGAGCAGCAACTTTCTGATTCGATTGAAAAAACAAATTTTGATTCTTCAGCAAGTGTGTAACTAAATCTGAGTCCCATAATAAAACAAACTGTTTAATATATAAGAGAATAGAAAACAAATATAAAGAAGCAAACAACAAAGAACGTTTGGCTACGACTACACAGCAGATGTCCAAGTCTCTCTCACACACACACTTACACACTTACACACACACACATATAAAGTGAAAGTCTGCAAAGTGTCAGTGCCTATTGAAGTGTGTTTGATCCCCTATAGCGAGCTGTCCGCTAACGCTGTCACAGTAATTGCAGAGCGGTAAACAGTGGCGGCTCTGCAGGCTCGTATAATACAGTGTGAGGAAAAGCTGTGGGCACCAACTCACATGAATATTTGACTATGAGTGTTGACATGCTTCAGGCGCTGGTCACACACACATACACACACATATATATATATATGCAAACACACACACACAGATACACAGCACATACAGGGAGCGTAGTCTCTTCATCACTGCAGGCAATCTATCGCTGTTTATGTTGGAACAAAGCTCATTAATGGACACAAAAACAAGACAAATCTCCTCCTCGGATAATTGAACACAGTTACAGAAACCCAAAGTGACATCCTCGATAACACACACACACACATATACACACACACACATTTACATAAACATCAAATCCACAGTATCCCTCTCTTTTCCAGGATGTCTCCATTTCCCTTCAGTGTTTATTCCCACAGACTCCTGTTGCTCTCGCTCTCAGCGGGCCGGCGACGGTGACAGATTGCCGTTGACCCCATCACAGCTCACTGACCCCGACCGCTTTCTCCAAAAGCACAGAGAGGAGACAGAGATAGAAACCCAGGTGGAGGCAGCTGATCTCAGAGAATCTGTCGGGGGTTTAAAGCGGGGCATTTCAGGGAGTGTTGATATCTCATTTAGCAGCAGAGAGTTCGGAAAACCGCCGTGTCTCCTCCAAAATGCAGAGATTAAAACTGACTCCCAACAAAATAAGCAATATAAAGTTTGATTTAGTCCACAAACATTGTTTCTTGTGCTGTCAGGGTTTATTTCATGGAATAAATAAGATCTGCCAACCTCCACTGATGCCACTTTTTGGTTGGGCAGGTCCTGTAGTTTTAAATTTATCAACATGATATTAAGTTTTGACAACTTTTATATCATTCAGCATGTTCAGGAGATGTGTGCTGATATTTTTCACTTGTCTAGGCCTCGTACTTTTTAAAATATTTAACATTTTTCACATTTTTTGTCCCATTGGAACGAATGGAAGACTTCTGCAGGCCCCCCTAAAACTGCTATAACTTTAAAACTTCTGCAAATTTCCACTTCCAGACTTAATTTTTTTGGTTAAAGTTCACAAATCTTTCCATTTTAACAGTTTTTGATATTTAACTTTTAAAGCAATAGGAAGTTTAAGGGTTTATACCAAACAGTCGGCTCTCACAACAAAAACCGCAATATAAAGTTAGATTTAGTCGACCAACATTGTTTCTTGTGCTGTCAGGGTTTACTTAACGAAATAAATAAGATCTGCCAACCTCCACTGATGCCCCTTTTTGGTTGTTTCCCTCACAACATCCAGTCATTAACATCACAGAGCGACCAATCACAATAAAGAACAGGCAAGACCTTTGGTTTGAAATTTGCCAATATAAGATTCAATTTTGACAACTTCTGTAGCAGTCAGCATTTTCAGGAGATGTGTGCTGGCATTTTTCACTTTTCTAACCCTTGTACTTTTTAAAATATTTAACATTTTTGACATTTTTCGTCCCATTGAAATGAATGGAGGACTTCTGCAGTGCCGCATATCACTGCTATAACTTTTAGATTTCTAAACTTCTGCAAACTTCCACTTCCAGACTTAATTGTTTTGGTTAAAGTTCACAAATCTTTCCACTTTTACGTTTTTGATATTTAACTTTTAAAGCAATAGGAAGTTTAAGGGTTTTATACAAAACAGTTTACTCTCACAACAACAACAAAGCAACTTAAGTTGAATTCAGTCCACAAACATTGTTTCTTTTGCTGTCAGGGTTTATTTCATGGAATAATTAAGATCTGCCAACCTGCATTGATGCTACTTTTTGGTTGTTTCTTTCACAACATCCTGTGTTTTTAATATTTCTTTGTTCATCTACCAAATTCTTCTTTTTTCAGTGTTTCTTCCACACATTTTTCTGGCACTTCTCAAACGCATCACAGTTTGACAACTTTTATTACATTGAGCATGTTCAGGAGATTTGTGCTGATATCTTTCACTTTTCTAACCCTTGTACTTTTTAGGATATTTAACATTTTTCACATTATTTGTCCCATTGAAACGAATGGAAGATTTCTGCAGTTCTGCCTAAAAGTGGTTAAACTTTAAGCCTCTATAAACTCTGCATACTTCCACTCAGAGACTTCATTAAGAGATTAAAATGCTCTCAAATCTTTCCACATTTTAACTTCAGTTCAAATTTTCGTTTCATTAATTATCGAGAGCTTGCCCAATCAGAGACACTTTTACATCCTATGGAAAAAAAACCGCAGAAAATTAGACGTGTTATGAAAAAATAAACAACAGACGAAAGTTCCGGCATCAGTGAGCGAAATGACAGAACATGGGATTGTTTTTTTTTTCTTTTAATGTGTGTTAATTTTGTACGATGAAAGCGGATTCACTCTGCAAAGACATTAAATCAGCATTCTAATGCATCAGCTGCAAGGAAGTGCAATTTCTCTACATTCACCTTTCATTCAACAACTGTTGGCTTTGAGCTCTTGCCAAAAAAACTTTTCCTAGACCTTGAAACAACAATAAAAATGAATCAGAACTTAACAATTTATGAACCCAGGAGAATTCAGGATTTCTGAAAAAAAATCTTTTTATCTTTTGTGTGTGAAAACGTGTTGAAAAAATCTAAATTGCACTCACTACATGTCTCTAAAAGCTCATTTTACAGTCAAGTGAAGTAGAAAAAATGGCAGCTACTGGTAGTTTTGGCTCCTGAGCGTTTGTATCGAGCCATTTGGCCCATGCAATATGAAACTGGTCATGTATAATTTGTGATATATGTGAGTTTTTCACTCTATATACATATAACGCTTCAGCTCACCGTCATTTGCATCCTGTCGCAGCTGCAGCCTGTTTATTTTTCTAACACGGCATTACACATTTATCACCCGACTCTGCCACGGCGAGCCAAGCGGCCTCTCCTCGGCTGCCGCTGCCTTTGCCAGAGTTTTAATAATTCATTAAAACAACTCTGAAGCTGAAACCATGAGTCTGTTTGTGCGAGCGGCAGGAACGTGCCAAGGACAAAAACAACGACGGCGACGACGAAGAATCTCTGAGTGCAAACAGCGAAGTCGATTCTTGAGTGAGCAGGTCAATATCACAATAAATAAGTCTGTGAACGTAAGAGACGCGGCGAGAACACAGCGAGGATCTGCAGCATAAACACACAAAGAGAAGACTGGAAATCAATGGTCATTATATGAATGAGTCGGAGTGAAACCAGGTTACACTTAGCGAACAATCCTCCACACTACAGCGCTCAGCTGACGCCGTGTCGCTGTTCAAACACTCTCTCTGTCACACACACAAACACAAACACACGCCTCTTTTGTTCGCAGGAGATTGGAAATTAAATTGTTTTAGTTACAGTCGAGAGAGCGTTGATTCAGGAGAAGTGCTCTGATTCTCTTTAACCTCTTTGCACAGTTCAATACTCGTGTTAGTCCTTTAGTGAAAAAGTGCAGCTCCACGTCCGACTGAGGGGAAAACTGGACAAAGCACAAAGTCACCTTCTGCTTTTTCTCCACAACAAAGACCAAACAAAAGAAAAAAACAGGAAACACAACACTAAGGAGGTATGAAACAAAAACTATGACGACTTTAAAGCCCCTGTGAGGACTTTCTGTGTGATCTTTAAGAAGTCGCATCTCTATCCTGATCATAATCCACAAACTAAATCGAGGTTATCAGCACCAAAATAAGGTTTTTTAAAATGCTATTTGTCGGACTACACCAGATTGATTTGTGGCAAGCTGACAAAGTTTATCAGTGAGAAGAGAGATCTGAATTTTTCTCTGTTGAAAATGATTTCTGTGCTTTATTTAGAAGAAGTAGTGGAAACAGTAGCTGGACTGTCTGACAGATAAAGGACATAAGAGAAGAAAACTATTACACCAGGTAAGGGCTAAAAAAGGAGCTTTAGGCTAAAAAATATGTTTAAGGCTTAAACACCTGTTGATCACTAAGAAACAAGACAAAGGCTAAAACATGGATTAACAGCTAAAATATGGGCCAAAAGCTATAACATTGGCTAAAGGCTAAAACATGGGTTTAAGACTAAAAACAAGCTGATAGCTAAAAAACAAGCCAAAAGCTAAAGCATGGGCTAAAGGCCAAAATATTGGTTGCAGGCTAAAACATGGACTAAAGGCTAAAACATGGACTAAAGGCCAAAATATTGGTTACAGGCTAAAACATGGGCTAAAGGCTAAAATATTGGTTACAGGCTAAAACATGGGCTAAAGGCTAAAATATTGGTTACAGGCTAAAACATGGGCTAAAGGCCAAAATATTGGTTACAGGCTAAAACATGGGCAAAAGGCCAAAACATTGGTTACAGGCTAAAACATGGGCTAAAGGCTTAAACATGGGCTACAGGCTTAAATATTGGCTAAAGGCTAAAATATGGGCTAAAGGCTAAAGCATGGGCTAAAGGCTAAAATATTGGTTACAGGCTAAAACATGGACTAAAGGCTAAAATATTGGTTACAGGCAAAAACATAGGCAAAAGGCTAAAACATGGGTTAGGCTATTACACCAGCTGGTGGCTAAAAAAAACAGCCAAAGGCTAAAACAGGGCCCTAAGGCTAAATTAGGAGCTTAAAGCTTAAACCGAAGCTAAAAGCCAAAAAATAAAACAGCAGCTAAAACATTGGTAAAAAGCTATAACATGGACTAAAGGCTAAAAATATTGGTTAAAGGCTTAAAAATCAGCTGACAGATTAAAAACATGGGCAAAAGGCTAAAAAAATGGGTTTAAGGTTAAGACACCAGCTTTGGAAAACCTGCAAAAACTCAGGACAGTTTTATTTCCCAGCACAGCAGAGTTTTGTTAATGAATGTAGAGTTTTGTAAAGAGTTTGAAGCAGAACCAAAGATAAAGGCTCCTGATTGGTCGCTGACTGTGACATGAATAATAACGGATGTTCGTTGTAACCTTTGAGGAGCAGCAGACAGGTGTGTGTGAGGAACAAAGCAGACAAAGACGTTCCACGTGTGCGGGACGTTTGTGTTTCTGAGAAAACACACACATGAATATTCATCACACACAGCTGCTTTAGTATGAAGCGAGCTGCAGGAGGAGGGTGAAGTCGTGTTCGCAGACGTTACAGAGACGCACGTTTGGGCCGAAAACGCCGCCGCACGTCACCCTGGGGGGCCGTGGATCAACGTGCGTCTGCAGACGTGTTCAGACACATTTTCATAAAGAGCAGCAGGAAACTGAAGCTGTTTCCATAAACATGCAGCTCTGTCGGAGCAATAACCGACTCTTCATCGATCCCAGAAGGAAAATAATTCTCCTCCAGCAGCCGCCGTGGTGCAAAACAACTCCAGGTCGACTAAAGAGACTCTGAGCAGAAGCTGGTGAACACGGGGGCGAGTTACAGATACAAAACATGGTGCACCTGGTTAGCGAATCAGCTCTACACCAAGAGATGAATTAATTAAAAAAAAGGAATGAATTCTGTTTTTTCTGGCAGATATTCCGATTTCAATGCACAACAGTCTTCACATCAAGCAGCGGTGAAGTTTTCACAATCTACAGCTCCATTTAAAGCTTGACAGAAAATCACATCAAATCATCAAAACATCAAATGCTTTTTTTTCTAATGCGTGAATAAAAACTGAAGGTAAAAACTGTTTCTAACTTTTACATAATAGGACAAAATTGTAAGATAAAAGTGGAAATTTTGGGAAATAAAGACAAATTCTGTGATACGAAAGTCAAAATTGTGATATAAAAGTCAAAATATTTAATTAAAAAGTGGAATTTGGGGAAATAAGGAAAAAATTGAGACAAAAAAAATCTATATTTTGAGATAAAAGACAGAAAAATTGTGATTAAAAGTGGAAACTTAGTGAAATCAATAAAAATTCTGTGATAAAAAGTCCAAAAAATATTGAGATAAAAGTCAAAATATTGAGACTAAAGTGGAATTTTGGTGTAAAGACAAAATCCTGAAACAATAGGTCAACATTACAACATAAGTCAACTTTTGAGAAATAAAAAAGTTAGGCAAAAAGTTAATATTGTGACATAAAATTTAAATTTTGAGATAAAAAGTTGAAATTTGAGAAACAAAAACAAAATTTTTCGGATAATACGCACAAATTTGGGGAGATTAACACAAACTGTGTGATAAAAAAGTCAAAATTTTGAGATAAAAAGTTGAAATTTGAGAAACAAAAACAAAATTTTTCGGATAATACGTGGAAATTTGGGGAAATCAACACAAACTGTGTGATAAAAAGTCAAAATTTTGAGATAAAAAGTTGAAATTTGAGAAACAAAAACAAAATTTTTGGGATAATACGTGGAAATTTGGGGAGATTAACACAAACTGTGTGATAAACAGTCAAAATTTTGAGATAAAAAGTTGAAATTTGAGAAACAAAACAAAATTTTTTCAGATAATACGTGGAAATTTGGGGAAATTAACACAAACTGTGTGATAAAAAGTCAAAATTTTGGGACAAAAAGTGGAAATTTGGGGAAATCAATACAAATTCTGTGATAAAGAGACAATATTTGAGAAAAAAGTCACAATATTAAGAAAAAAAAAAAAACGAATTTGGGGATGTTAAGTCAATTCCTGAATCAAAAAGTCAATATTACAAGATAACATGTCAACTTTTGAGAAAAAAAAAAAAAATTCTGAGACAAAAAGTCTATACTTTGGGTTAAAAGTCAAAATTCTGAGACAAAAAAGTGGAAATCTGTGAAATTAAGACACAATTCTGAGACGAAAATCAATCCTGAGGAAAAAAAGTATCTTTCCCAACAGTCTGCACATTTTGCTGCACGTGCAAATCTTAAGTAGTTTTGGCCTTAAGTGTAAAAAAAAGTGTAGTTTCTGGTTGTTTTGAGTCTTTTTCTAACACTGTAACTCTTCACCTTCATGAATTATTCTTCTCTTACAGAAATATTTAAAGGACTTGGCGTCTCTGGATGATACATTAACTCTAAGTGTTTTGTGTCGTACATGTTGAGTGTGTGCATTTATGAATGTCTAATATGAGTAAATAATAAAAGAAAAGCTGAGCCCAGATGACTCCATCTGTTAGAGCTGCCCCCCCCCCCATCGCCCCCCCGCTGAGAGCACAATGATGCTCTTCCTCTCCTCTACCTCTTTCTATTTATCTCACTCTCAATTTAATGGGCCATTGGCCAGATCCAGAAGGCCACTGAGAAGATTAATCCACCGCTCGGCCTGCTGGGAGTTTGTACTATGTGTGTGTGAGCTCAGAGAGAGAGAGAGAGAGAGAGAGAGAGAGAGAGAGAGAGAGAGAGAGAGAGAGAGTATGTAAATGAAGTGAACCCATGAAGAGCAGGTGAGTATGAAGGTGTGATGGAGTACATACGTTTGGTTTCACTTTCACTTTTAATAACAAGTTTTTCTAAGTGAAGTTAAAACACTTTCACATTAAAAAACTACAGCTTCTAATACACTTGGATAATTTATTACGCTTGTTCAAATTTATTTTCGTTTACATTTCATAGCATTCATAGATTAACAGCTAAGTCTGACAACTTTTCGATTAGCTTACAGACAGAAAGTTACTGTAGAAATTATGTTTTCCCCTATTCTCCCTCCAGATTATTCCCATTACTGATAAAACAGCGTTATAAGACATTACTCTAGAAATGTCATCAGTTTTGTTAACGTAACGTTGCTCAGGAAGCAGCTGATTGGTTGTGTAGTGTTCATAACACAAGCTTATGGCTTATTTACGTTTTTTTTGTTTTTTTTGTTTTATTTGTTTTTTTTTTTCGCTTGCTAATTAAGCTAGCTAGCAAGTCAGCAAGCCTGTCGGTAAATTGCTGTTCATGCCAATCGCTAGAAGAGCTCAACTGTGGACTAGTGAGTCTGTTTTGTTACCAAAGTTATTTGCTGTTTAATGTTAAAATCTGTTAAAAAAGGGGTTTCCATCGCAGTTGTGCAAGACATTTTAAGACGGTTACTTCTAAAAACCACCTCATGAGAGTATTTTAACTTTACATCCAAAGTTAGCCTCGTTTCCACCAGGCAGTCTGGTACGGATCAGTACACTTTGGTACGGGTCAGATCAGTAAAGCCTGATCCTGTGTGTGTGTTTCCACAGCCAACCGTACCCTGCTTGATGGGCCGGATGTCGAGAGCCACGTCAGCTACGTAACAGCGTGATGTCACTGCAGCGCTACACAGTGTACCCCGCTAAATGCAACGATAAAGAAATTTGTGGCATTGTAAACAAAGAGAAAGATGGAGGACATTTAGAAACTCTTCTACTTTGTGATCAGCTGTGGCTCTTTATTCCATAACGCAGTGAAGCTTTGTTTCAGGAAAGGCTGTGTGCGGGGTTGTGTTGTTATTACCGCTGTCACACGGGAAGTTACCGATCTTTTAACCAATCAACTACCGCAGTGATGATAGCCCCACCCCTGGGGCCGGTTTGGAGCGGTTTGGCACCCCAACGGAAGGGTACTGAAAAGTGGAGCGGTACGGGTCGCTTATTTGGGGACCCGTCCCAGTTTTAGTCCATGGAAACGCCACAAAACGCGTGCTGTACCGAGACGAACCGAACTGATCCGCTTGGTGGAAACGAGGCTATTGAGATTTTTTTTTTTTAAATCTTGGTGTCTCTATAACCATTTTTGAATTGTGATATTTAGGCTTCGCGCACGCTAATGTTGCAGCTCCATCAATGAGGTTCTAGAATGTTAAACATCAAAGGTCAGAGAACTTTCCGCCCTTGATGATGTCACAACATTCCAGAACTCTTTTATTGTTTTTCAGAGGAAACTAAAGACCCTTATCTTTTTAATCTGGAGTAAAAACAATCAGCATTGGAGCATTTTATCACTATCACTGGTGTAACTACATTGATTTTTCTTATTTTTATTCACGTTCATATGAGCAGTTGTTTATTTAAGTCTTTATTTTGTCCCTCTGGTGCCCCTGTAGTATCTTTACATGATTTACAAAGCAAATAAATCTCCATTTTTCTCTCCCTAGGGTTTTTTTTTTTTTTTTTTAAGTCTTATTTCCGCCTCTGTCTGAAACACGTGGTTTTAGCTGCTGTTTCTTTAAGGCTCCACAGGACCTTGGTGATTGAGGTCCTCACTTTGAATTATTTTTGCTCAGTTTTCAAACAGATTCTGTGATTTGTGATCTCTGTGATAAACTCTCCTCTGTTTTTCGTCACGCTCTCGTGGTTATTTCCCTCTCGTCCAGCGGCTGTAATTACCCTCACAGCAGAGATCAGACCCAGTCCAGCTCCAGCCTGGAGGAGCAGAGGATTGTGGGTCGGCCTCCTCCCTCCCGGCTCCTCGTGTCTCATTAACTAATTGAAACACTCGTGTTGGAAACGGGAGAAATATGTCGTCATAACGAGGCCGTTCAGAGCTGATTTGGGAGGCAGAGCCCGTCCTGTGAAGGAACCAAGTCGAGCGTAGAAATAAAAAACCTCGTTTCAGATGCAGCCGATGACATTTTCTTCTGAAAGGATAAAGCCGGAGCATAATCCCGTCTTTCTGAGCTCAGAGACATTCAAAGAGGAGATAGTGAACTTCAACACGGCAAAGATAAATCCTCTGAGGAGCTTTTGTCACCTTTAAATCCTGGATTATTTACTGAATAGCAGAATTTGAACTTTAAACTTGTTTACAAGCAATCTGAATGTGGCACAATAAAACAGCTGCTCATGAATTTTATTAGAGTTTAAACCCAGAGAAGAGGCCGGAAAATCTAAATCCACAGATTAACACCAGAGGACAAAAAGCTCCTCCACTCTGGGAGAGAAATATCTGCACAAACAATAATCAAACTACGATATAAAATAAAAGAGGATGACCTGTGTTAAACGCTGGATTCTGATTGGACAAACAGGATATTTAAGTTTCAGAGCGAGTAAATAATGACAGGTGGAAGAAAGAAAGAGAATAAAAAAGTAAAGTAAGTCATAAAGTAAGAGAGAAAAAAGGAAAGAAAGAATGGGAACAATTTGAAAAAGTGGGGATTAATATATAAATAAATAAATAAAAAGAGGTGAGCTGAAAGAAAGAATAATTAAAATAATATATATAAGAAATTAAAGGACAGAAAAAAAGAGAGAAATACCAGACGGATACAAAGAAACATGAAACTGAAAAGACGCAATACTGGAATAAGAAAAAGAAAAAAAAAAAAAAAGACTTATGGAATAAAAAAAAGAAATTTTACAAAGCCAGAAAGAGAGAAAAATGAAAAATACGGTGAAAAAGAGAAAATATATATAAATATATATATATTTTTTTTTTGGGTTTTTTTTTTAACTCGTGAGAAAAATGAATGGAAGACAGAAAAGTAAGAAATATAGAATTTATAAAGAAAACAACCAAAGAGTCACAAAGACAAAAAAAAAATACTGTTTATAAAAGAAAGATGCAAAGAAATTATACTGGAAAAAGACAAAATTAAAAACGTAAGATTAAAAAAAGAAAGAAACAATAACAGAAAGAAGGAATTAAAGGGGTTAAGACATTTAAAGTGATAGGACAAGACAGTTGGACAGAAAAGAAAGAAGGAAAGTTTGAAATAAAGAAAAGAAAAAGGATAAAAATAACAAATAAAAAAGAAAGACATACAGGAAAAAAAGAAGGAAAATTTGAAGAAAGAAATACAGAAATTAATATGAAATGAAAGAAAGGGAAAAACAAAAAAAAGAACAAAGAGACAGGGGAGAAAAAGGAGTAAAGAAAAAGAGAAAATGAAAAAAGGGAAAAGTAAATTCACAGCAAAGAAATAAAGAAAGTGAACTCAAGAAGAGAAAAAGAAATAGTTAATGAAAAATAGATGAAAAAAGAAGTAAATTTGAGAAAAGAAAAGAAGGAAAAAAGTGAAATTAAAATAAAGAAATAAGGAGGAATAATAGAGAGACAAGATTAAAGAAAAGAAAGACAGGAAATAAAAAAAGAAAAAAGAAGACAAGAAATAATATTAAAGTGGAGATTGAAACAAGAAAGAGTGATGGAAAAAAGAGAAAAAGATATGGAGAGAAAAATGAGAATAAACAAGAATAAATTTAAGAAAAGAAAAATAAAAAATAAAGCGGAAGATTTGGAATGATGAAAGAAAAAAACTGGATAAAAACAAATAAAAAAAGACAGGAATCAGGGACGCTTCATGCCAGAACACTCTTCCTCTGAGAGGAAGAGTGAGAGGAAGTGGAGGGACACGGCTCAGGGAGGGTCGTGATGAGGCCGAAAATAGATCCACTGACACAAATCTATTCATTGATTTTGACTCTGATGATACAGTGAAGCTGGAGGAGACTCCTACCATAACGTGTATGTGTGTGTGTGTGTGTGTGTGTGTGTGTGTGTGTGTGTGTGTGTGTGTGTGTGTGTGTGTGTGTGACAGCCGACACTCAGGGACAGAACGAGGCAGAGCTGGAGGAAAGTGGAGGAAAAAGCAATTAAAGCATCTTTTCTCATCCTCGCCGCCTCACCTGGTCTCACGGGACGGAGGCGTCTCACACACACACACACACACACACACACACACACGGTCCACCCTGGGGAGAATGAGCTGATTAGGGGTGTCAGACAGGTTTATTAGGTCTGTGCGTACGGATGTGTGTGTCTGTCAGTGGTCACCGTCAGGCGGCGGCGGCGGCGGCGAGCAGCACAGCTGGGTCATCGTGTTTATAATTAAGATAAGACTAAGAGGCTGCTGCTATCGCTCCTCTTTAATTTCCATCCTCCATCCCCTTCCTCCTCCTCCTCCTCCTCCTCCTCCTCCTCCTCTCTTTGTCTGCTCCTTTCCTCCCACTTTTCTCATTTCTCAGAATCGTCTCCCAACTGGACGATGGTCAGCGACTCGTTACAGGTTACTCCACATTAGTTAGAGTCTGAAAACCTGGGAGAAAACTAATAAGGCTGAACAATTTACAAAAATAATCTAATTAGTATTTCCTATGTATTTCCTTTTTGTGTGTGATTATTTCTAGTTCCCATCTTCTCTGTTTTTAACACACACATAGTTGAACATGAACAGTTTCATTAATTACAGCAAAACAACAACAACAACCCACTACCACTACAACTGGGACTGATTTTTACACATTTTAACCACTTTTACCTTATTTTTTACCCCTTTTTGATACTTTCTCACTATTTTTCTTGCCATCTTTGTTGCTTTTTGTCCATTTTAAGTCACATTTTACTAATTTTTTTGCATTTTACTGTCTATTTTCCAAGCTAAATCCACACTTTCTCGCCATTTTCGTTTACTGAAGCCATTTTAACCACCCTTCACTGTTTTTCGTCACTTTTTCAACCATTTGTGCTACTTATTGATTTTTAAACGTTTTTTCAAAAAGTTTTCTTGCAAATTTTTGTTACTTTTTGGCCTTTTTAGTCACTGTTAACTCCTTTTTGGCATCTTTTTAACCTTTTTTTGGTACATTCTCACGAGATTCTAGGTTTACTCCTGGAACAACCCACTACCACAACAACTGGGACTGATTTTTTTCACACTTTTAGAACATTTTTATAATTTCTCACTATTTTCCAGGTTCACTCCCAAATTTCCTGTAATCTGTTGATGATTTTTGGCCCATTTTTGACTCTTTTCACTGTTTCTGCCACTTTGGGACCATTATTTGCAACAAACTGACTAATTTTCCAAGTTTGATCCAAACTTTCTTGCCCCTTTTTGTTGACGTTGGTGATTTTTGTCACATTTTTCACCATTTTTACTACTTTCTGATTTTTTTTGTTTCTTTCTTACCAAATATTTTTGCTTTTTGGCCATTTCAGTCACTTTTCACTCTACTTTGCTCCTTTGAACCATTTTTCACTACTTTTAGGCTATTTCCAGGTTCATTCCAAATTTAAATGCTATGTTTTTTGTTACTTTTTGGTAATTTTAACCCCTTTTAGCTGTTTTTGTCCACCACTTTTGTCATTTCCTGATTTTTTTTAAGTTTCCTAAAACATTTTTCCTGCCAAGTTTTGTTGCTTTTTTGGCCATATTAATTGCTTTACACTCTATTTTGCCACTTTTAGACCATCATTTGCTCCTTAATAGTATTTTCTGGGTTTTATCCCAGTTTCAAAGCCATTGTTTTCATTGATTTTTGTCCATTTTAATCACTTCTCACTCTATTTCGCCTCTTTTGGACCTTTTTGTAAAAACCTTCTCACTCTTTTCAAGATTCACTCCCAACAGGTTCCTTACTTTCTTTCTAATTTTTGTTGCTTTTGGGCCAATTTAGTTACCTTTTTCCTCTTTGCAAACGGTTTTGCTCTATGTGGAATATTTCCAGGTTTTATTCAGATTTAAAGGCCAACTTCTTTTGCTGCTTATTGGCCATTTTTGCGTCTTCTCACTCTTTTTTCTCCCATTTTTGGACCATGTTTTGCTTCTTTTTACGAATTTCCAGATTGCATTCCAATTTTTAATGCCAATTTTTGTTGACTCTGCAATTTTTACCACCTCAAACTACATTTATAGCTATTCTTTGCTGTTTTTGCCTCTTTTCTCCTCTTGTATAGTTTCTTTTGTAAAGGTAGTTTTTAACAGTTTGTCTCTTTGGTTGAGTAACTCTGGTGTAGAACAGAAAACATCTGCAGCAAAAACTGTGTCTGATATTTTGACACATTTCAGGTTATAGAAATATTTCACTGTCTGTGATTAGGACATGCTGCGATTCAATCTAATTTGGGATTAATTGCCCAGCCCTAGAAAACTCTAGTAACTATAGAAAAAAACAAATTCATTAATCAATTTCAGCTGGAGACAAAAAAGTATAGAAATAAATTTGCTAGAAATCAGAACAAAACTCGCAGCCGTGCACTGATTTTAACGTCGTCTTGGAGACAATAAGAACAAAAGATGAAGTGACTCTGAGCGGCGCTGCAGGCGGCGCCGTGGCGGTAACCGTGGCCGTATCCGAGGCGCCGTGGCGGTTTGTTCGTCCTGAGCTGAGGGAGATGGGATCCCAGCGCGCGTCATATCTAAATGGTAATCTTAATGGTGTCCTTGAATTGCTCAGAGGAAACGGATTCGGACTCTGAAATCCAGCAGGAAGAGTCTGTGACGGCACTTAAAGCTGCATAAATCAACATTTTTGATATTGAAATAGAAATAAAAAAACGACGGCGCGGAGGGAAAATTGTCCGCTTGAACTGTTGAACCCGCCGAGAATCAACGGCTCTGTGAGAAAAACGATGTTTCTACTTTCATGCACAGTGAGAGGAGAAAACCTGCAGAGACACAACTGATCACAATCTAGACGGCAGCTGAAAAACATTTACATTTTACCCTGTTGGCTCTTTAAAAGGCTCTAAGAAGAGTTTAAAAATGCAAAAAGGAAGAAAGTGGAGTGAGGAAAAAAAACAGAAAAATTAACAAGTTGGAAAGTTTGTTCATTAGCTGATCAAACGTTTTAAACCACAGACAAAATCTAAACAAAAATGTGTATTTAAGGTCATTTTCTGTCCAATATTCTCTCTGTCATGACCTCCTGATGGCAAAGATTGAACAAAAAAATAAAATAAAATTAAAGAGATAGAAGTCAAAATTATGAGATTAAAAAAAAATCATAATCATGAGATAAAAAGTGAAAGTTATTAGATTAAAAGTCATAATAATGAGAGTAAAACTCCTAATTATGAAATAAAAGTCAAAATTATGATATTAAAAGTCTGAATTCTTAGGTTCAAAGTCATAATTATGAGATAATAATAAGTCTTGATTCTAAAACCAAAGGGAAGATTATTGGATAAAAGTCATACTCTGAAATAAAAGTCATAATCATCAGAGAAAAAGTCACTATTATAACATTAAAAGTCATTAATATGAAAATCAAGTAGGACTAGTGTATTAAAACTTATAATTATCAGATAAAATGTCAAAATTATTAGGATTAAAGTCATGATTATGACATAAAAAGTCATTACTATGAAAAAAAAATGCCCAAATCATAAAATAAATGGTGAAAAATTACCAGGTAAGAAGTCATAACTATGACATTAAAGGTTATTTATTTGAGAATTAAGTTACAGTAGTAGATTACAAGTCATAAGTATGAAATAAAGTGTCAAAATTAGTAGGATAAAAGTCAAAATGATGAGATAAAGAGTCATTTTTATGAAACAAAGTGTCAAAATTATTAGGATAAAAGTCAAAATGATGCGATAAAGAGTCATTTTTATGAAATAAAGTGTCAAAATTATTATGATTTAAGTCAATGATGAGATAAAGAGTCATTTTTATCAAATAAAGTATCAAATTTATTAGGATAAAAGTCAAAGTGATGAGATTAAGAGTCATTTTTATGAATTAAAGTGCCAAAATTATCAGGAAAAGTCTAAATGATGAGATAAAGAGTCGTTTTTATGAAATAAAGGTCAAAATTATCAGGAAAAGTCTAAATGATGAGAAAAAGAGTCATTTTTATGAAATAAAGGTCAAAATAATTAGGATAAAAGTCAAAATGATGAGATAAAGAGTCATTTTTATGAAATAAAGGTCAAAATTATTAGGATAAAAGTCAAAATGATGAGATAAAGAGTCATTTTTATGAAATAAAGTGTCAGAATTATTAGGATAAAAGTCAAAATGATGAGATAAAGAGACATTTTTATGAAATGTAGGTCAAAATTATACAATAAACAGTTTAAAAAGTATTAGGTTTAAAGTCATAATTTTCCAATTATAAGTTGAACTGATGCAAAAAGACTTGATGAGATACTGCTGAAAAAAAAAAAAAGCATGGAGCATCTAACCCACACAGCTTTCCCATCCAAAAAAAAAGAAAAAGAAATCCCAGTCTTGGGAAGCTGCAGGAAAACGTGATATCTTGATGTGTGTCGCCTGTAAAAATGGATTTTCTCATTTCACACGGAGGTTTTGGTGGAATCAGAGCGGCACTAAGACCTGAAACTTACAGCAGCGAGGGGGAATATTCCAGCCAACATATTTCAGATGAGGCCGATAACATTCAGACGTTTATGAACTGATAAACTAATCCCGTCCGTTTCCCCTCGCCTGGCGGTTTACAGACGTCAACAATACAAACATGGCGGACGGCGGCACATAAAGCCTGACAAATCCTGTTTATTCCCGCCGGAGCTTTAAAAGGTGAATTAAATCAGGCGGAGGGAAAAAGTTTCACCCCAAACTAGGGCTGAACGATTTAGCATTTTCTGATCGGAATCGCAATTTCTAACATCGTGATCAACATCATTTTACTTTATTTAACTTGACACAATAAAGACTTTTTTGCTCTACAATATTTTTAAAAGTTAAGAGTCAAAGATAGCCCTTTTTGTTCTTCAGTTTTTATAACTAAAAATACGATTTAGAAAGTCCGGTTTAGGTTTAAGGGATTTGAGAAAAGTCAAAATTCGGCGATTTATCTAAAAATCTCCTTAAAATGTTTTTTTTTGCCTTTTATCACAGATTTTTAAATCAACAACAAAAACTTCCAGAATGACCCTGATGAAAAGTTTCCCTCCCCCAGTTCTTAATAGCGTGTATTTCCCCCTTTAACATCAATGACAGCTTGAAGTCTTTTCAAATAATTAAGTTAATATTTTGAGATAAAAAAGTCATTTTTTTAAGATGAAGTGAGTCAAAATGATAAGATAAAGGATCAAAATTGATGTCTACGATGAGACATAAAGTCAAAATTTTGGGAAGATATGTCTAAATTTTCTGACAAAAATTCAAAAAGGTGAGATAGAGCATCATAATTGTGACATAAAGTGTCTAAATTATGAGATAAAAAGTCAAAATTCATGGGAGAAATGTCTTATCTATAGGATAAAAGAGTCGAAGTAATGAGATAAAGGGTCATAATTATAAATTAAATGTCTGAATTATGAAATAAAAAGGCAAAATTTTGGGAGGACATGTCTAAATTTTAAGATACAAATTTAAAAAAAAAACAGACTTTAATCTTAGAGTTTTGACTTTTTATATCAAAATTTCAACTTTTTATCTCAAACATTGCCTTTTCTTCAAAACTTAGACTTTTGTCGTCTTAAAATTTTGACCTTAAATGAGAAAGTTTGGACTTTTTCACATAATGTTAAACTAATTTCTTAAACTCTGACAGTTTATTGACTTTTTGTCTCAGAATTTTGTCTTTATTTCTCAAAATTTCCACTTTTCAAATTAAAATATTGACATTTTATCTCAAAGTTTGAAACAATTCTTACCTTCAGTATGTATTTTCATCCTCACATTAGAGTAAAAGCTTTTGATGTTTCAATGGTTTGATGTAATTTTCTGTCAAGTTTGTAAATGTTACTGTACATTGTGAAAATTTCACTAAAGTTTGATTTAAAGAAAATCGTGAATCAAATTGAAATTGCTGTATCTGACCGAAAAATCGCAATTAGATCTTTTTCTGACTGTATAATGAGTGGACGTAACGACGTTCGGCTCAAACTGAAGCCTCCAGCAGATGCCCCGCCCCCTGGTGTCTGGCTGCAGTATAGGTCATAAGCCCCGCCTCCCCATGTATTCCAGATATGAGCCGGGAAAACTTTAAAAAATTACGATACCTGGTAGAAACGTTTCTCTCATCTTTACTCTAAGGTGGTATGATGATGTCATCTGGCTGCATGGTGTTCAGGTGTTTTTTTTCCTGAGAAGTTAGTTTCTCATTAGTTATTGGACGTTAGAAACCGTGATATAAGTTTCGTTTTACGATAGTTGACAGCTGCCGTTAGTGAGTAGTTTTTACCGGGGATATAAGAAACTTCAGGAAAGAGCCAAAAGGAGACTAAACCTTCTGAAGAAGAAGAAATAAATATTTTTATTTCTCTTTTTTACTTGGCTCCACCGGAAATTCTCTACTGCGCAGACTCTGGCTGCACAATGGCGGCTAGAGAAACGGGGTTTTTTGGCTTCAAAATCGTAGAACGGTGACAGGCGGAAGCACGCTGTCCATTCAATATACAGTCTATGACCCCGACGTGTACGGGAAGTCGTCCTCCTGTAATTCCCGCCACACGACACAAAGATCTTGTTTTTCCCGCCGAAGGAAGCGAGTGTGATCAAAGCCAAACACGGCGTTTTTTTATTCCATCAAACGCTGGATTCTTTCTCCTCCTGCACGTCACAAACGCAAACAAAGCAGAGTTCAAACGTGCCAGGCGAGCGCCGCCGCTGAAAAAACGACTTCCCCGTCTCTCGCTAATTGGCTCAACTTGTCCGCGTTAAGAGCATTCACCGCGGCGTAATTACCGCCAGGCAGACGCAGAGTGGAATTTGTGATTGGGTGTGATTACGAAGCTGGAAGCTCCGCAGCTGTTTGACTTTGTCACTTTGATTGCCGTTTTTTTTTTTCCCTTTTTTTTTTTTTTTGACGCGCTCGTCTCACACGCGGCGTCAAATCAGCTTCGCTACGGCAAACAAAGAGAGGCCAAAGGAGCAGGAGAACGCCTCCATCTCTCTCTCTCTCTCCTTCTCTTTCTCTCTCTCTCTCTCTGTCTGCACACCTTTCAGCAGAGTGATTAATGAAACATGTAACTCATTTATCATCGCTAACGTCACTTTCCTTAAGACCTGATTTTAATGCTGACCTAGAGGAAAAGACGTCTCCGTGGAAGAGGAGGAAAAAAAAAAAAAAGGCAAAGGGAGGGAGCAGCAGCTTGCAGCACAACCTTGAAATGCCTGTTCCTGTCATAAGTGAGTGAGTGTGTGTGTGTGTGTGTGTGTGTGTGTGTGTGTGTGTGTGTGTGTGTGTGTGTGTGTCTCTTAATGGGGTGATGTTGGACTATTAAAACCATTAGCGCTGATCCTCCTGTCACAGACGAGCGTTCAACTCTGCATCTTTTGATTCACTTCAGAGATCTCATAGTCTGAGTATGTATTGAGCCTGTGTGTGTGTGTGTGTGTGTGTGTGTGTGTGGCCTTATTTACATATGCACGTTTTGCTGAGCACACACACTCACACACCTAGAGTTTCAGAGTTTATATCAATCTGATGCTCACTCAGTCAATCATGCCTCTGGGTTTTTCATGTTTTTAAAGTTTTCACTGATCCAGAAAATGATTAAAAACCTACAAAACGGCAATTTCCAATGAAGTTGGGACGTTGTGTAAAATGTCAATAAAAACAGAGAACAATGATTTGAAAATCCTCTTCAACCGATATTCAATTAAATTCACCACAAAGACAAGATATTTAATGATCAAAGAAAGATTTAGTTGTTTTTGAGCAAATATTGACTCACTTAAAAACACTCACTAAGTGATTGTGAACTGAGGACACTCATTGTTGTCTGGACTGCAGGCGGGTCAGTCTAGTAGCTGCACTCTTCTACTACAGAGCCACGCTGTTGTAACAGGAGCAGAATGTGTCTTGGTTTCATTGTCTTGCTGAAATAATCAGGGACGTCCCTGAAAAAGACAAAGTGTCTTTGATGGCAGCAGATGTTGCTCCAAAACCTGTTTGTACCTTTCAGCATTAATGCTGCCTTCACAGATACTGGGACAGTTACCCATGATGCCATGGGGCACTAACACACCCCCATACCATCACAGATGCAGTCAAAGCTTTGAGATAACAAAAGTCACAATTTTGACACACAGAAAATATCAAATTCTGAGCTAAATGTCCAAATTTAAAGATAAAAGTCACATTTTCCAGATACATTTTCACAATTTTGAGAGAGAAACAAACATATTGGGAAAGAAAAGTCAATTTTTAAGATGATATGAGACTTAAAGTCAAAATTTGGGGATAAAATCTTGGTTATTTTTTGGTATTGCTCAACAGTCTTTTGTTGAACCTGTCCCAGATTTTTAGGAACGAGTTGCAGGCATTAAATTTAAAATGAGTGCATATTTGCAGAACAACACTCAATTTTCTCAGCTTAAACAATAGAATTATACGTCAGAATTAGAACCAGTACAGGGGTTTTATTTACACATGAAAGTAATTTTGAGTTTTCAGTCCCCCTTTCTAAGTATCTCTGAAGGAAACTCTACTCTACTAATGAACAAGGTGTGTTGTTGATGTCTGACTTTGTCTTTGCATGGTAGAGTTTGAACTGTCACTTGTAGATGTAGTGATGAACTGTGTTAACTGACAATGGTTTTCTGAAGTGTTCCTGAGCCCACGTGCTAATATCCTTTACACAATGATGTGGGTTTTTAATGCAGCGCCGCCTGAGGGGTCAAAGGTCACGGCCATTCAATGTTGGTTTTGGGCCTTGCTGCTTACGTGCAGAGATTTCTCCAGATTCTCTGAATCTTTTGATGATATTATGGTCTGTAGATGATGAAATCCATCAATTCCTGCAGTTGGACAAAGTTGAGAAACATTGTTCTTCAACTGTTGGACTATTTGCTCACGCAGTTGTCGACAAAGTGGTGAACCTGGCTCCATCTTTGCGTGTGAAGGACTGAGCCTTTTGTTGAACGTGTCCAGGCAACTATTTTAAAATGAGCAAATATTTGCACAAAAACAATAAAGTTTATCAGTTTGAACATAAAGTATCTTATCTCCGACATAAGGACTAAAAAAACTCTGATGAAGCTGGGGGTGAAGCATCCAGGTAATGATGTCAAAGGAGAAGAAGAAAAACTGCTCTCTCTCTTTGTGTCTCTCTCCCTCTCACAACTCATGTGTGTTTGTGTGTGTGTGTGTGTGTGTGTGTGTTTTCTGGTTATTAACCTGCTGTCAGCGGGAGGTGCGGGGCCCCATCCATTAACCCTGAGCACCTCTGGGCCCCTGGTCACCCTCTGTAGATACATACACATACCAACACAGTGACTCAAACACACACACACACACACACACACACACACACACACACACACACACATCCCTTCGATGAGGCGTCTCCTGAGGTCACCGTGCACCTCCTTGTGAGTCACAAACACTCATACATGTAACATGTTTCTGAAGAACACGGATGTTTTTATGCATGTGAGGAGAAGAGATGATGAGTGGCGAGAAAAACGTGACGCTTCATCGTCAGGAAGAGCGGGAAAATCCGACTTTATGGTTCAAAATCTATCGATCGATGAGTCCAAAAACGAACCCTGAGTGTGTGTGACCTCCTCTTTGTCTCTGCGGCGTGCAGACACAGGGGACGCCATCCTGTGTGTGTGTGTGTGTGTGGTGGTATCTCATCTCTGTATCTGTGCGAGTGTCTGTGTGTATGTGTGTGTGTGTGTGTGTGTGTGTGGCGGTGAGGTCCGCTTGTGTTTTGGTGGCAGAGGACCTCTAACATCAAACATTTATGGAGGTTGGCGGTGGCGTTGGGGGCTACATGTGTGACAGCAGCAGGCGGGACGTCAGGAGGCGAGCGCCATGAAAAATGGATGAAGTTCTGAAGAAAAGGGACCATCTATTCTGAGGCAGAGATAAGGAGGCCAGGGGGAAGGGGAGTGTGTGTGTGTGTGTGTGTTGTCCTCCCCTGTGAGCGCAGACCTTCAGAGTCAGAGGACGTTGTTGCAGGAAAAGGTCAGAGCATCAGTGGAGAGGAAGTTTTTATTGGAACAAGCTGAGGGTCAGAGCTGAACATGTTCATGTTTCTGAGACTTTCTCTCAAATATTGGCGGATGGAAAACTTTGTGACGCACGTGAACGAGAATCAGAACTGGAATATTTTAGACTGCGTTAAAAACCCACATCATTGTGTAAAGGATATTAGCACGTGGGCTCAGGAACACTTCAGAAAACCATTGTCAGTTAACACAGTTCATCACTACATCTACAAGTGACAGTTCAAACTCTACCATGCAAAGACAAAGTCACACATCAACAACACACCTTGTTCATTTGAAGTCAAAGAAAGTCAAGGTGAGTTTAGTGAGTAGAGTTTCCTTCAAAGATACTCAGAAACTGGGACTGAAAGCTCTAAATTACTTTTTTTGTGTAAATAAAACCCTGTACTGGTTCTGATACATATTGATCAAGCTGAGAAAATTTATTGTTGTTCTGCAAATATGCACTCATTTTTAATTTAATGCCTGCAACTCGTTCCTAAAAATCTTGGACAGGTTGAACAAAAGACTGTGAAAGTTGAGCAATGCCAAAAAAATATCAAGATTTTATCCCCAAATTTCGACTTTAAATCTCAAAAAACTCCACATAACACCTTAAAAATTGACTTTTTTTTCCAAATATGTTTGTTTTGTATCTCAAAATTGTGACTTTTTATCTGAAAAATCAAAACTTTATCTTTAAATTTGGACATTTAGCTCAGAATTTGATATTTTCTGTGTCAAAGTTCTGATTTTTTTGACAAAACTGTGACTTTTGTTATCTCAAAGCTTTGACTGCATCTGTGATGGTATGGGGGTGTGTTAGTGCCCCATGGCATCATGGGTAACTGTCCCAGTATCTGTGAAGGCAGCATTAATGCTGAAAGGTACAAACAGGTTTTGGAGCAACATCTGCTGCCATCCAAGACACTTTGTCTTTTCAGGGACGTCCCTGATTATTTCAGCAAGACAATGAAACCAAGACACATTCTGCTCCTGTTACAACAGCGTGGCTCCGTAGTAGAAGAGTGCGGATACTAGAATGTGAAAGAATTCCAGCTCCAAAGCTTCAACAGTTAGTGTCCTCAGTTCAAAAATGATTACTGAGTCTTGTTCAAGGCAAGATAATAGAACAACATGGAAAAAAATGAACCTGTCAAAGACATGAAATTCAAAATGAGTTAAAATTTGCTCAAAAACAATAAAGCGTTTCAATTTTGAACATTAAATATCTTGTCTTTGTGGTGTATTCAATTGAATATAGGTTGAATAGGATTTGCAAATCATTGTTTTCTGTTTTTACTAACATTCTACACAACGTCCAAACTTCATTGGAAGTAAAAATGAGGCAAAAAGTTGGGGCTGTAGCGTCTTTGTGACATCCACCTGTCAGTCACGTCAGTCATGCCCTTATGCGGGTAAAACACAAGTTTTATCCCCTAAAAAATAAATCCAGCCGATCCAAACTGTCTCTGAACCAGGCTGCGTTATAAATGGGTGTGTATGTGGTTTCTGTCTCTTACAGCCAGCCTCTAGTGGATACTTGAGGAACTGCAGTTTCTAACTCTTTCTCCCTCATTTCTCTGCTGTGTTTCCAACAAGGTTGAAGAGTGAGTGAAAAATCTGTAAGCAGAGCACGTTAGGGAGGATTTGGGCATTTAGCAAACACAGGTGGAGGGAAAGGTAGAGGAGGAAGGTGAAGAGGAGGTGGAGGAGGATTTAATGAGGACTAACACGGGATCAGAGCGAGAGAGTTTCACTCTCAGGCTGAGATAAGAAATTAGCAACGGAGGAGTGATCGTTGGAGCTGTCAACTGCAACTGGAGTGTGTGTGTGTAGAGGAGTGTGTGTGTGTGTGTGTGTGTGAGCAGCTGAGTTGGAGTTCAGGGTTGGAGAGAGGGTGTGTTTGTGTGAGCCGGGTGTAATTAGTGTTATCAGGTATTCGGCTCAGGCACAACAAAAGCAGCTGTTGTGAATATTTAACAGGCTGATGAGTGACAGCGTCAGGTGTGTGTGTGTGTGTGTGTGTGGGGGGGGGGGGGGGGTCCCTCAGTTTTCACTTCCTGTCTGAAATCATCTCATATTTAGCACGTTACACTCATTATTTATGTTTGATGCTTTTACATTTTGCATGTGCTGAGAGAGTTTGGGTGATTTGAGGATGATGAGTTCAGACGTGATCGTAACATCGTTGAATTAAACGACGGATTATTCGCTCTACTGCTGTTCGTCTCACATAAATAAAAGATGAGCTAAATGAGCAGCTTGTCTTTCTAAAATAACAACATGAATAATACACAGAAACAGAGTTAAAAGGAACAAAAACTGGACTTTTTGACTCAAGTCTTCTTGGTATCAAAGTGTAAAAACGGAGCATTTTTGTTCCATTTAAAGCTCCAATGGGCAACTTTTCCTTTGAGTTGTTTTGGTACTAGTGGTTGGCCGATAGAGCTTTAATATCAATATGTCAATACTCACGCTGATATCAGTATTGATCAATACTTGTGTGATAAAATCAACTTAAAAACTATCATTACATCATTCATTTCTGTACGACGGGGGATTAGGGCCACACTTAAAAAGAAAAACTTTCTAGTTTAATCTCATAAACTTACAAGAGTAACGTCATATTTTAGCAAATGAAGTAATATAGTACAAAAAAGTTGGAAAACAAACAGGCGTAATGACATTCTCTAAAGTCATGACTTCATCTTTTGTCAGTTTTTGACTTTATTCTCTTAAGTTTATGCGTTAAATCTTGCACGTTTCCTTTTTGCCTTTTATTATGGCTCTAATCCTCTGTTTTATTTCTTAAATATAATGTTTCTGTTACAGTTAATGCACCAATTTGCACAAGCTGTTGGATCAAAATAATAAATTTATGTAATGCTAAAATATAGTGATGGGTTTGTTATTCATGAGTATTCAAATTTACTATTTTACAACAAAGCAAAATACAAACAGCTAAATAAAGCACATGATTCTGGTTGAAAATATAGTTATTTATTTACAGAAAGATTAGTCTTAGTGGTTGTGTGGGTTAATTTTTCATGTACAAAGTATTGATATTGGTATTAATATCTGTGAGACTGGCTCTATATTAAGTTGGTACTAAATTTTGCAGAATCGCTAAAATATTTTTGACATGCACTTTTGAAAATGATGTTTTTTCACCACAAAAAATCTGCATCTTACTTATTTGTGCAATGAAATGTGTCGCAAAAAACAGTGCAAAATGTCATATTTCTGTGTTTTTTTGACATCTCTATTTTAATGAAGCTGTTTGAAATGAAAAACAAACATAAGCGTCTCGGTGGACGCTCTGCGTTTGTACTATATGTTTTTCTAAAGGCTGAATGCAAATGTTAGTCTAGACATAAAAGCTCTCTGCATGTGTGAGAGTGACTGCATGTATGTGTATATGAACATGTATATATGAACATGTGTGGGCTTATAGAGTTAAATACCTGCAGGCTAACGTCTCCAGCTGAGCTCTCTCCTCTCAGCAGGAGGTCTCTCTCTCTCTGCCTCCACTTCAAAGACACAGACGGGCAGAAAACTGTCAGTTTAACCAAAGAAATTTTACATTCTATATGTTTATTTTTCCTCATTCTGTCACCCTGCAGCTCGGCAGAGGAAATGGTCACGAGTTATGTTTCTATGACACTTTTTTTTCTACCAAAATTAAATGATTTATGTGCTTTTTCGTGTATTTGTGTGATATATGTTACAATACATATGTAACTTCAGCCAAAATACAGGACTCTGAAAAAATTTTCAAGATGCACAATAAGGAGGCACTTGAGGAAAAATGGGCTGTACCGTTCAGTCGCCAAAAGAACGCCATTTCTACACAAATAACACAAAAACAAATAAAAGGAAAATTAAAAAAGTAAACGGTTTGTTCATCAGCTGATCAAAAGTTTGAAACCACAACCTTTAAAAGACAAAATCTGCACAAAAATGTGAATTTAAGGTCATTTTCTGTCATGAACTCAAACTGTCATGACCTCAGAGTCAAAATTGAGAGGCAACAAATCACAACTATTAGATAGAAAAAGTAAAAAAGAAGTGGTTATAAAAAGATATCCAAGGAACTGAGGATGCCAATAAGCAGAGTTTAAACTCTAATGAAGAAGTGGAAAATGAGGGATTCTGTTGAAACCAAACCACGGTCAGGTAGACGAACAAACATTTCAGCTACAACTGACAGGAAAATTGTTCTGGATGCAAAGAAAAACCAACAAGCAACTTCAGCCAAAATACAGGACTCTGAAAGAATGTGGTCAAGATGCACAATAAGGAGGCACTTGAGAAAAAAATGGGCTGTATGTTAGAGTGGACAGAAGAAAGCCATTTCTACACAAATGCCACAAAGTATCTCGCTTACAATACGCCAAACAGCACAGAGACAAGCCTCAAAACTTCTGGAACAAAGTCATTTGGAGTGATGAGAGCAAAAGTGAACTTTTTGTCCACAACCATAAACATTGTTCCATTTGGAGAGGAGTCAACAAGGCCTATGATGAAAGGTCCACCATTCCTACTGTGAAACACGGAGGTGGATCACTGATGTTTTGGGGATGTGTGAGCTACAAAGGCTCAGGAAACTTGGTCCAAACTGATGAATGAAGGATGAATGCAGCATGTTATCAGAAAATACTGGAGGAAAATTTACACTCATCAGCCCAGAAGCTGCACATGAGACGTACTTGGACGTTCACACATGAAAATGATCCAAAACACAAGGACAAATGGACCTGCCATTGGCTACAGCAGAATAAAGGGAAGGTTCTGGAGTGGCCATCTCAGTCTCCTGACCTCAATATCATCTCAAACCTGCAGTTCATGCAAGACAGAGCAAGAATTTACAGGAACTGGAGGCTTTTTGCCAAGAAGAATGGTCAGTTTTACCATCTGAGAAAATAAAGACCCTCATCCACAACGAGCACAAAAGACTTCAAGCTGTCACTGATGTTAAAGGGGGAAATACACGCAATTAAGAACGAACCGTGAGTGAACTGTGCATTCTCAACTGGAAGGAAACTTTGACCCCAAAAACTATGTTGATATCTCATGACCACACATATCAAGAGTTTTTTTTTTAAATTTCCATGTATTTTTGAAGCTTGTGAGCCTGTTTTTAGATTCCCTAACCAGCAAAGTGCTGTAAACACTGGTCCACTCCCACAGCTGCTCTGTGGTTTGTTTAAATATAACCAGGACGTTATTAGAGAGCTGTGTGTTCAGTCCTATATTAAATCAGAGTAAAGCAGTAATGAAATCCTGCTCTGGGCCAAAGAACGGCTCCTTCTTCTCCTCCAGCCTGAGTTAATCTGACTGTATTTGTTTGGCCTTTAAGCGGTGAAAGCTCAAAGGCTTCATACGTCTTATTATCGTTATTACTGCTCCTGTATGCAGAGTCCAGGCTGTGATTAAAGTTATTAAAGCTAAAGTACAGTTAATGTGCCCGCAGACACAGATCTGAGGAGGAAAGAGAGAGAAACACAAAGGTCAGTTTATCTAATGATCATTTCTTCAGAATAATATTACTCTCTCTTTGTTTTCATCCATTATTCAGCGCTCTAATACTTATCTATATCGTACTCTAACTCCCAGAATCCCAATCAGTTTCTGGTTGTTTTTTCACTGTGGTCTCATTATTCTCTATAGATTAGGATTTTTGAAGACTGGTTACAGGGTCTACGACCATCAATCAAGGCTTTTAGAAAACAGCAAGAAATATAGAATTATTAATTGGTTAAGCATTAGTTAACCATTAATTATAACTCATGTGTATCATGTACAAACACAGTTATAAATGTATTATTATTGATGCATATGACCCCCTCTTAAGTGTTAACTAACCCTTTGTTCATTCTTAAATATGTATTCAGTAACTATAAATGACCTATTATGGTAATTATGTGACCAGTTATAAACCATTTACAGGTTATGATTCTAACATTACGTACAGGAGAGTGAATAAACAACAGAAAAAGTGTATGACAGTGTGTGAAAATGTCAACATCTTTGTCTCTTAAGCATGTGTTTTAGTTAAAAAAAAAGTCTTTTTATTCTTAATATGAGCCAAACTCTGGTGACCTGTTGTTGAGTTTTTATCTCAACTTATGGAGTGTTTTTATTTATTAATCTTTTTTTCAGAAACCTTGGAGCAACGTTCACACTAGGGATGGATATAGAAAACCGGTTCCTGTTAGGAATTGATTAGAAATAGTTCAATCCATCGGTATCGTCGGTGTTCTTGCTCAACAATTCCTCTTATTGATTCTTTACGTTGCAGCAGGAAACTGTAATTCAGGATTTTCTACTTGAAGTTTTACTGAAGAAACTGAACACACAAAGACACGCACATTACTATCTCACAAAAGATTCATATTCAATACATTTAACATTTTTTACTTCGACTATTGTACCAAAAATGACATAGTAAACATAGTGTTAGCTCAGTGCTAACAAGATATGGGAAATCCCATTGACATGCTAGCAGTTAGCATACATCGATATAACTTCCGTTTCAAAACAGAATTTCAACTTTCATCAAAGAAACATGTCACGATTCCTCTTTTAGATCAACACAGAGAACTCTGAATGTCCGAATACTAACAGGCAGATGTTTTCCAACTGGAGGAGAAAAGAAAAGTTGTTTTCAGGTTCTTCTTCTTCTGTCTTTTAATGGCAGATCAAACAAAGTTCAGATACTGTACAAGAGTGGGCAACAACATGTCCCCTCCTTTAGATTCTGCACATCATTTTTCTCTCTCTCAGAAAGATGAAAAGTGTTTTCCTCACATCTCTGATCTGTCTTCAGTCAATAACATGAAATGAAATAACACATTATGTCATGTGGCGTGTGATATTTTTAAACTTGTTTTTGTTAATCACATCTTGAAATATCCAGATCCAATGACCAATTTAAGACTTATCCACATTATAAAATGTTGCTGACAAAGAAAACCTGAATGCATAAGGGCATCCATACCAATAAAATCGTATCTATACCCATCCTTAGTTCACACTAACCTCCTGGAACCTCCACAAGAACGGTGGATCATCTCACTACCGAGTCCTTTTCGTGCATTTCTTCTTCTATCTTTTGGGGGTTTTTTTCTGCATTTTTGAAACTCTACTTCAGGAGTGTGTGATAAGAAAAGCAGGAGAAGAAGAAGAAGAAGAGTGGAAAAAGGAAAAAGGTAACAAAGAAAAAGCGAAAAGAAATGAGAAATGTGAGGAGGAGGGAAAAGGACAGGGCGGAGGGTAAAGTCATTTATATATGGACAAGTAACGGGTCTGCTGTGATAGTACACACACACACACACACACACACACACACACACACACACACACACACACACGCACAGGCATGTCACCTTCCTTGACATCAAACCCCGCAGGGACTTTGCGCTCTAGCAGACGTCTTGGCGATTAATGTGTGTGTCCATGGCCGGTGCTGTACCTTATTTACATACATATTACAAATATACATAGAAACACACACACACACACTTAAACACACACACACATATGTACACTGGATATAGGCGGCAGCTCAAACACACTTCTTCAGGAGGCATTTTTCACCAACGCTTAACGTGAGTTTGACATTCATGCTCCACACTCTGTTTTAACGTGTGTGTGTGTGTGTGTGTGTGTGTGTGTGTGAGAGAGAGAGACAGGTGTCCCTGCCGGAGGTAAACCCATAATAACTCAGACTTCATTGCTTATCTGTTTAGAAATGCTCCGAATGCAAATTACACAAACACATGACACATGCTGACGGACTGATAAGCTCCCGGGCGACGCGGACGCCGCTGCCGCCATCGCCATCGCCGCCACTGTCAGTCTGAAATTAAAAGGAGGAAGAGAAAACACACCAACACTTTGCATATTGATAAGTTTCGCTAAGCCCATCACATCTCATTCCTGTCAGGAAATCACATCATGAGGCAGTGAAGATGCAGGTCAGTGTCGTCTCAGAGAAAACGCTAAAAATCAAACACAGGAGGAGACGAAATCAGCCGCTAACGCTGCTTCGAATACGACAGAAACATAATATTTTAGTGTGAAATAATAATCTAAAAAACAAACCTCAGTTAAGTGTTTTATAATATACTTTCGCCTGGAATTCTTGTGTAAAATCTCATGTACAACCTCAAACCTTTCAACTTGAACCAGGTTGAACAAAACAAATTTTCCAGCACAACTTTGACTGAAAAAGGTAAAAAAAAAGATTAAGTTGTGTCTAAATCCTTAAACTCTGATAGCTGCTAAGATTAAAACAGGTACAAAGGTGCCAAAGGCAGTTACCATGTAAACAGGGGCACATAACAGCAGCAGAAGGCCCTTCAGTCATGGGATCAGACGACTTGTTAGTCAGAAAGTCAGCAGGCCCATTACTGAGAGAATATGAACGTCTTTCAGTCAGGGAATCAGAGTGTCTGTCATTTAGAGATTTAGAGAACAGGAAAGTCTGTTAGTCAGGGAGTAAGAAGGCTCGTTAGTCCGAGAATCAGAAGGCCTGTCAGTCAGAAAACCTGAAGGCATGTTACTCAGAGAATCAGAAGGCTAATCAGTCAGTGAGTAAGAGAGTAAGAAGGCCTGTCAGTCAGAAAACCAAAAGACATGTTACTCAGAGAATCAGAAAGCCTATCAGTTAGAGAATCAGAAGGTCTGTCAGTCAGTCAGAGAATCAGATGGCCCATTAGTCAGAGAATCAGATGGCCTGTCAGTCAGGGATTAGGAAAGCTTGGTAGTCATGGATCCAGAAAGCCTATCAGTCAGAGAATCAGCAGGCCAATTAGTAAGACAACCAGAAGGCCAATTTGTCAGTCAGAGAATAGTGAGCCTGTTAGTCAGAGAGCAAGAAGGCCAATTAGTCTGAGAATCTGAAGGCTTGTTAGTCAGAGAGTCAGAAAGTCCATTTGTCATTGGTCAGAATCAGACAGCCTGTCAGTCAGAAAACCAGACGGCATGTCACTCAGAGAAGCAGAAGGCTAATCAGTCAGAGAGTAAGAGGGCCTGTCAGTCAGATAATCAGATGGCTCATTATTTAGAAAATCAGCTGGCCCATTAGTCAGAGAATCAGAAAGCCTGACAGTCAGAGAACCAGAAAGTCTATCAGTCAGAGAATCAGAGGGCCTATTAGTCAGAAATTAAGACGGCCAATTAGTCAGAGAATCAGAAGGCCTGTCAGTCAGGGAGTCAGAAAGCCCATCAGTCATTGGTCAGAGAATTAGAAAGCCTGTTGGTCAGAAAAGTAGAAGGCACGTTGCTTAAAGAAACAGAAAGCCTGTCAGTCAGATAATCAGGTGGCTCATTATTTAGAAAATCAGCAGGCCCATTAGTCAGAGAATCAGAAAGCCTGTCAGTCAGAGAGTAAGACGGCCAATTAGTCATTGGTCAGAGCATCAGAAAGCCTGTTGGTCAGAAAACTAGAAGGCACATTGCTTAGAGAAACAGAGGGCCAATTAGTCAAAGAATCAGACGGCCTATCATGCAATGAACCAGAAAGCTTGTCAGTCAGAGAATCAGCAGGCCTGTTACTCAAATAAACAGAGGGCCTATAAGTCAGAGAACCAGAAGGCCCTTTAGTCAGATAACTGTTGGTTAGGTATTTAAAGTCAGCATGTATGTGGCCCCAGTGTTTTGATTTGCCTTTGGGAGCCTGTGATGTCGTAAACAAGGCTTTGGTGGATTAACCTTGTTATGTGTGATGATCCAAAAATAATCAACTGTCCCTTTAAGAGTTTAAGAGTTAACACCAAACTTTACCGTAGTGATGACAAAGGGGGCGATTTGAGTGAACGCACTTTTTCTTTTTTTCACACTGCCACCAAAAGAAGATGAAACAATCTCCTTCAGACAGACAACCCCCCCCCCACCTTCAGATTAAATTATGCACAGGGATTAATGAACCCAGACAGAGTGGGATTGTGGGATACGCTGCAGTGATGCAGCGTCAGGCCGCATCAGCAGCTCTATAAATAGATCCTCCTCCTCCTCAACTGTTCAACAATCCAATCATTGATCCAATTAAACAGCAACCGCAGAAAAAAAGGGCTGATGAAGAAGGAGGGGGGGGGGCTGGACGCTGGGGGGGGGGCTTTACAGAAGACTGCAAATCTAAAAATACTCCAAACAGTTTTTCTTTGCCCCTGCTTCCTTTACTTAAAACTTCAACACAAAATCTAATCATATAAATCCCCCAGAACTAGACAAATTGAAAATCAGAAAAGAAATGGGTGACTACATGAATTTTTCTAAAATAAAACAGTTTCAGTGGCTCATTAAAGTCTCTGTGGGGACTTTTTATCTGTGAACAGATCGAACACGAATCTATTGACTCAGCATTTCCAAATCTGCGGATCATCTTCATGTTTTATGCAGGAACCTCCACTTTAATTCATAATTCATGACTCAATCCTCCGCGTGTCAAACACCCGCAGCTTCCTGTCCCCGAACGAGCAGGTTTAGGTAAAAATCAGAAAAACTAAACGATGGAGACGACGCAGGTGGATCCTCGTTTCCCTGTAGGTGAATGTTTGTGAAGCAGTCGCTGCAGAGATGATTGACGTTTCTCTTATTTCCTCTCGTTACTAAAGCTCTGCTGAGACAATGAAAACCACAGTGTGTGTGTGTGTGTGTGTGTGTGTGTGTGTGAGTATGTGTGTGTGTCTAGGGAAGGATAATGTGGGATACAAAAGTGTGATAAACCAGGATTTTCAGAGATTTAGCCGAGCGTTAATACCTCACTATCGCCGTGGACAGATGGGAATGACTAATCTAAGGTGATGTGTGTGTTTGTGTGTGTGTTTGTGTGTGTGAGCGACGTGAGCGACATCAGATCCCTGACAGACAGGAGTGACAAGGAACGAAAGTCGAAATAACTCACAGACTTTTACGTGACAGATTTGCAAAAATAATCTAATTGCAATGATTTTTTCTTGCCATCTTTGTTGCTTTTTGTCCATTTAAAGTCACTTTTTACTTTTTTTTTTGCTACTTTTAGACCAGTTTTTTGTCTATTTTCCAAGTTAAATCCCAACTTTATCGCCATCCTAACCACCTTTCACTGTTTTTCGTCACTTTTTTAACCATTTGTGCTACTTATTGAGATTTTTTTAGGTTTCTTCAAAGTTTTCTTGCAAATTTTTGTTGCTTTTAGGCCTATTAAGTCACTTTTAACTCCTTTTAGGCACCTTTTCAACCTTTTTTTTGGTACGTTCTCACAAGATTCTAGGTTTACTCCCAATTTTCTTGCGTTTTATTGTTGCTTCTGTCCATTTTAATACACTTTCCCCTCTTTTTTTGCAACTTTTGGACCATTTTTTTATCCCTTCTCACTATTTTCCAGGTTCATTTCCAATTTTCTTGCCAATTTTTGTTGTTATTGACAATATTCGTCACTTTTTTCTCTTTTTTGCCAATTTTTGGACCATTTATTTTCAAAAAACTGACTATTTTCTAAGTTTAACCTCAACTTACTTGTCATTTTTGTTGACTTTTTCCATTTTTACCTCTTTTCACTCTATATATTTGTTACTTTTTTTTTCGCTATTTTTGCTTTTTTTCTGAATCTTTTAAAGTTTTCTTCACAATTTTTTTTTTTGCTAATCCTTTTTTTTTTGGCAAGTTCAGTCAGTTTTCACACTTTTTTTCCACTTTTCGACTAATTTTTTGGTATGTTCTCATTATTTTCAAGGTTCACTCCTGATGTTCTTGACGATTTTTATTGCTTTGTGTCCATCTTAGTCACTTTTTAATCTTTATTTTGCCACTTTTCGACCATTTATTGCAACTAACTGTCTATTTTCCAAGTTAAATCCCAACTTCCTTGCCATCTTTGTTTACTGAAGCCATTTTAATTACCTCAAACCAAGTTTTATTGCTACTCTTTGCTGTTTTTGCCTCTCTTCTCCACTTGTATAGTTTCTTTTGTAAAGGTAGTTTTTAACAGTTTGTCTCTTTGGTTGAGTAACTCTGGTGTAGAACAGAAAACATCTGCTGCAAAAACTGTAGCTGCTATTTTACACATTTCACATTATAGAAATATTACAACAGAACATTTTGTGAATAAATCCCAATTTTGGATTAATTGCACAGCCCTAGGTCTTATCTCTGCGTCACGCCGAAGAGACATTTGTGCGTTTTCTGTTTTAATCTGCTGAATCTAACACTCCTGAGTCTCTCTGTTCATCCCACATCTGTTTGATTAATAAATAAATAAACTTCCTTTAACGGTGGCAGGAGTCCCTCGCGTGCGACGAGGTGTCAGCTGTTAACGAGATGAAGATTACTTTGATAACAACAACGGGATTAAGAGGAGAGGTGAGATTAGAGTGTGTGTGAGAGTAGAGGAGGAGAGTGGATCACTCATCAGCTGCTGCAGATTAACACACTGAGGGCTGGAAGTTCAGCTTCAGGGAGGGAAATTTTTCATCAATTCTTATTTTCAGACCTATTAAAGCTGAGAGTTTTGTCTGTTAGTGACTAAAGTCTTTATCTCATCGGAATTACAACAACAAGAGGTTGATTTCACTGTTTCCCATACGATTAAACCAACAATAGGCTTAGAAAACACCATCAGAAATAAAAGAGTTGCATAATAACAATGCATCCACTAGACCAGTAGTTCCCAAAGTGGGGGTCTGGACCCTTGGAAAAGTAGCCAATGAGTTCAGGCAGAAAATAGTTTGGTCCTGGTGTAAGACGTTAGAGGACGTACAGAGAATCATTCACTAAGAATATTGAACTTTCTTTAACATACTGAGGCTGAAACGACACGATCTGACGTCTTCTGGAGACGTGATGGGAGCGAAGCCAAAAACTTACACACACATTTTATGCCACATGACCCAGAGCTGACTGAAAAATAAAGTTGCATTCATGAGTCACTTTGTATATTAGGAATAATAACAGAAGGGGTTGAGATTTATCCGCTTTAATACGAGTTAATCTGACGCCTGTGTGAGACAAACGCTCCTCGTCACGTTACTTCAGCTGAACTTTTAACCCGAGGTTAGAGCCGCTGTGTTTCCACGCTCGGTGTGAGTTTATCTGCAGCTCTGAGCTCTTTCCTCACAGGAGAAGTAAAAGCTGAGCGCTTTAAAAAATTAGGACACCGCCTGCTGGAGCTTCAACACCTCCCAAAAATGTGCAGCAACATCCCCGCAGCAAATTAACAACGCGCTTTGAAACGTTTCGCTTGGTATTCTTCCTCCTTTTAATCGCTCCCCCCTCATCCCGCTAAATCACACACACACCCCCTGCAGACATCTGTGCGAGTAAGTAAGACTCTGCGTTTCTGAAAAACACTCCTCTTCACGCCTCGCAAAGTTATCTGTTCTAATTTCAGGCAAAGAAGCGGCGAGAGGCAGAGGATCCTCTGGGAAAGCAGGTTCTCCGTCTCCAAATTTCTAAATTTAAACTACAATCCTAATCACTGCGCCATCCTCGCTCCCCCGCAGGCTTAAAACTCAACACTGCACACACACACACATGCACACACTCTCTTTTAAACTCATCCTACGCCTGGATCTCACCCCCCCTGCCTGCTGTTTCATGTTCCCAAAATCCTCCCCCCTCCCGCTCATCACGCCAGCGCTGCAGGAGCGAACCGGAGCTGCAGCGTTTGATCTTTCTTCTGCAGCCAAGTTTCTTTTTTTTTTTTTTTGGGAAAGCTTCTGCTGCAGCGAGATTCAAAAGACGAGCCTTTAGACACCAAAGACGACAACAAAGTGTTTGTTTGTGTGTGTGTGTGTGTGTGTGTGTGTAGAGAAGAAGGAGAGAGCCGCAGGGAAACATAAAGAAGAGTTATTAAAACGGAGAAAGGAGAGAGGCAGAGGTTACGCAACTCATCACAGCTGGAAGTAAGGTGTGCCGCCGCAGAGGAGCTGAAGAGGGTTTTAAAATTCAGAGAGGAGCGTGTGCAGAAAGGAAACGAGGAGGAGAAAGAAAGAGAGAGAGAGAGAGAGAGAGAGCTGAAGGGTGGAGGGAGTATGAAAATACCCATGTGAAAGTACAACCTTGATTCTAATGTGTGTAAATCCTGTTTATCCTAAATTCAATGTCATGATTGGGTAAGAAAGGTTCATCCCCAAAAGGCTCAGTCCTTCACAAGCAAAGATGGAGCCAGGTTCACCACTTTGTCAACAACTGCGTGAGCAAATAGTCCAACAGTTTAAGAACAATGTTTCTCAACTTTGTCCAACTGCAGGAATTGATGGATTTCATCATCTACAGACCATAATATCATCAAAAGATTCAGAGAATCTGGAGAAATCTCTGCACGTAAGCAGCAAGGCCCAAAACCAACATTGAATGGCCGTGACCTTTGACCCCTCAAGCGGCGCTGCATTAAAAACCCACATCATTGTGTAAAGGATATTAGCACGTGGGCTCAGGAACACTTCAGAAAACCATTGTCAGTTAACACAGTTCATCACTACATCTACAAGTGACAGTTCAAACTCTACCATGCAAAGACAAAGTCACACATCAACAACACACCTTGTTCATTTGAAGTCAAAGAAAGTCAAGGTGAGTTTAGTGAGTAGAGTTTCCTTCAGAGATACTTAGAAAGTGGGACTGAAAACTCAAAATTACTTTTATGTGTAAATAAACCCCTGTACTGGTTCTAATTCTGAAGTATAATTCTATTGTTTAAGCTGAGGAAATGTATTGTTGTTCTGCAAATGTGCACTCATTTTAAATTTAATGCCTGCAACTCGTTCCTAAAAATCTGGGACAGGTTCAACAAAAGACTGTTGAGCAATACCAAAAAATCACCAAGATTTTGTCCCCAAATTTTGACTTTAAATCTCAAAAAATCAACACTTTTTTCCCAATATGTTTGTTTCTCTCTCTAAATTGCGAAAATTTATCTTTAAATTTGGACATTTAGCTCAGAATTTGATATTTTCTATGTCAAAATTGTGACTTTTGTTATCTCAAAGCTTTGACTGCATCTGTGATTGTATGGGGGTGTGTTAGTGCCCCATGGCATCATGGGTAACTGTCCCAGTATCTGTGAAGGCAGCATTAATGCTGAAAGGTACAAACAGGTTTTGGAGCAACATCTGCTGCCATCCAAGACACTTTGTCTTTTTCAGGGACGTCTCTGATTATTTCAGCAAGACGATGAAACCAAGACACATTCTGCTCCTGTTACAACAGCGTGGCTCTGTAGTAGAAGGGTGCAGATACTAGACTAATATAGGTGAAACATTATTTACAAACATACATCACTTAACATGAAGCTTTTATCTCTCTCAGGCCTGAGGGCAGATTTTAGTGAATCCTGTAGAGATCTTGTGGTTTTTAAAAGTGTGCGAAGATTCATTTCTCACAAACCAGCCTCCATCTTTCAGTCACTCTCCTCTGCTAATTATTCAGTCCCACTGGAGCTCTTTCTCTCTCTCTCCCTCTCTTTTCTCTAACCCACTTCCTCTCAGCTCAGCAGGATTCTTCTCTGTTTCCTTTCTTCCTCTTTACATCCGTGGAATATAAAACCAACCCCATGTCTCTCCACGTGCTAAATATGACATTGAAAATTTAAGAGATTGTCTTCTTGATTACATGCGTGTTTTGCAGTCGTCTGCGTACACGTGTGTGTGTGTGTGTGTGTGTGTACATGTGTGTGCGCATTAGTGCATTTGTCACCCAGCATTAAGCGACCCATGCATCTTCCACCGCTGCGTCCATGAGAGATTTAATTACACGCCGTTTTAGGACACACAAACGTCCAAACGCACACACACCGACGTGCTCCACCCCGTGTTATCCACCCACTCCCCCTCGAACACTCCCTCCATCACTTATTTTTCTCATTTAATAAAACACCACTTCACTACACCATTACCTCTAAAACAATCTCTTCCTCATTTATCTTTTTCTGCTCCACTCCTCCCTCGCTCTCTTATCTAATCCCACCTCGCTCTCCCTCCCTGGAAAATTTTGTTATACATCTCAGATTCTGCAATTTATTCCCTCCATTTGTCATTTCATTACTCGGCTCTTAAAGCGAACCCCCCCCCTCTCTCCTCCTTCTCCTCCTTCTCCTTGTCATCTCTTGTTTTGTGTCTTTCTCTCCGGCTCCTTTTGTTCATAATTCTCGATTTTTTTTCCATCTCTGGTTGTAGAAAAATGATTTGTGTGACTTGATTTCAGAAAAAGCAGTGGCAATATCAGAACAAAAAGCTTTTCTTTGACCTCAAATCAGATTCTCCTCAACTTTAAACCCCCGAGTAGAGTGGCTTCCATTTTTCTCCCTCGCTCACGTATCGTTCATCATGTCGCCTGAATTGTTAATCTATCTGTAAATCCATCTTTCAGGACTCTTGATCCGTGGGTAATTCTGGGATGGGAGCTCGTGCTTTTTCCTCCCTGACCCACATGGGAACCTGACAACCTCCAGCTCACGACGCCGGCGGCCTCGATGGCTCCTGATGACAGCGATGGCAGCCTCAACCAGCGAGCGCTAAATCTCCACAAATCCAGGCGATGTTTTTTTCCTGGAGCGCTCCTCCGTCTGTCATTAGACCCCGGCAGCAGGGAGAGACACAGAAAATGAGCAGAGGTATTAGAGAGGATGGAGGTGAGAGAAGCTCATCACGCGCGGCGCCCGCTCTCCACAAAGGGCCAATCGTCCTCAATTACTGGAATAAGCAAGTGAGAGACGGAGGGAGCGTGAGAAAAAGGGGACGGAGGGATTTCTGAGCCTCTGCTCGCTGCAATCACTGTCACACAGCACGGCGAGGTGATAAGGAGGAAAAGTGTCAGAGCCTGATAGCTGCAGGGTGAAACCGCCGTCATTAAACAGTCGCCGCGTGGCAGCGAGGGGAAGGATTTCTGCGTCTAAGTCGCTCTGAAAACATCCAACCTTCACCGCTGGATAATGTCGCTTTAAACCCTGTGAACCTTCCTCCTGACTGGTTTCTGAGCCCTGAGAGTCTCTTTTCTCCTTTTTTTTTTAAAAGTTTGTTTCTACTAGTTTCCATGGTAACACAAGGTCAGATACACTTCACACACAGCTTCACTTGTTCAGCAGTCTGGGGTCTCCTGTTGTTGTTGTATTTTGTGAGTCACATATTTTCAATGGGAGACAGGTCTGGACTGCAGGTAGGCCAGTCTCATAGCTGCACTCTTCTACTACAGAGCCACACTGTTGTAACAGGAGCAGAGGAAGAAAGGAAGCAGAGAAGAATCCTGCTGAGCTGAGAGGAAGTGGGTTAGAGAAAAGAGAGAGAGAGAGAGAGAGAGAGAGAGAGCTCCAGTGGGACTGAATAATTAGNGCAGCGCCGCCTGAGGGGTCAAAGGTCACGGCCATTCAATGTTGGTTTTGGGCCTTGCTGCTTACGTGCAGAGATTTCTCCAGATTCTCTGAATCTTTTGATGATATTATGGACTGTAGATGATGAAATCCATCAATTCCTGCAGTTGAGAAACATTGTTCTTAAACTGTTGGACTATTTGCTCACGCAGTTGTTGACAAAGTGGTGAACCTGGATCCATCTTTGCTTGTGAAGAACTGAGCCTTTCACTGGCTTCACATCTCTTCATATCTGTTGTGAACCCTTAAAAAATCACTAACTAGACCAGAACGAGCTTTAACTCGCTCATGTGAACTTCCTGAATCACACTTTCTTTCCACTAAATGAGCAGAAAAGTCCTCGGGGAGTGAAGTAAGTGTTTATTCCAGCCCAGCCTTAGTCTCTGCTCTCAGTCCAGATTGTAAAAATGTCCTTTCCACTGACTTTTCTGAGGCGATGAAGAGTCTGACAAATCCAAACTTTTGTTCCCACTTCTGTTCTCCTTCAGAACTCGGGGCCTCAAATGGGCCGTGACGTTTCTTGGAGAGGATCTGAACCTCTCTGATTGGAGTTAACGGGGCCAGTGGAGAGGTTTTAATGCATGTCAGCTCCTCAAACTGCTGCTCAGCTTTTCAAAGTCCCCTCCTGAGCCAGCTGGAGAAGCTTCAGGATTAAAAAAAAAGAAAGGAGACAGGAGGAGAGAGGTTGACAGCCTGCTCACAGCCAAAGCTGAGAAGCCGATGGATCAAACAGGTGCCGTGAGAGGAGCTTCAAAGAAACACCTCGGGAAAAATGGAGCAAGTTTCTGCGCTGACAGGTGCAGACCTGAGAGCCACTTCCTGCTCATTAATTAGGTTGTCGACAACTTTCACTCCTGACTGCGTTTGAAAGTTTCCATCAGTGGAGCTGGTGTGAGGAAGGAGACCTTTGAAGCTGGGTTTGAGTTCAGAAATGCTCCTGACTCTGTGGATGTCTTCAGTGTGTTTTTAATGTCAGAGCGGTTATACATCACCTGACGGGAGCCGCTGTCATCTAAACCTCCAACAAAAACATCAGCAGGAGGAGTGAGCAAAGAGACGGAGTTTGACACGGAACAACATCTGCATTAATGTGGACACTTTCAGAGCTGATGGTTAAAACCGGCCTAAAGTTAAACCCTGAATTTGTTTAGTAGCTATCAACTCGAAAGAGAGAAACCAGCTCCACTTGTCTCAGGCTGATTGATGAAAGTTTGTTAAAATGTGATTTATTTTAGGTCACTTGTCTCTGGCACCATTTTTTTTGAGGATCTCAAGTTTTTGGCACCACTATTGTAAAGGTTGTGAGTTTCTAGCACCACTTTTTTGGGGGTACCCAGTTTCTGGATCCACTATTTACTGGGGGTTGCAACTTTCCAGTACCCTTATCTTTTAGGGTTGCAAGTTGTTGGCATTATAATTTTGGGATTTACCACTTCAAGTCACCTCCACTTTTGGAGGAAGTGTTTCATAGATTCTCTCATCACTGTTTTGATGGGTTGCCAGTTTCTGTCTCTGCTTTTTGGGGGGTTGCCACTTCAGGCACCTCTATTTTTGGGGGGTTACCAGTTTTCTGGGGGTTAAAGGTTACTGGAATCACTATTTCTGGTGAAAACAAGTTTCTGGCACTGCTTTTTGAGGGGTTGCCAATTTACTGTGACATCTTATTTGGGGGTCACCAGTTCTTCTCACTGTTTTTTGGAGGGTGAAAAGTTTCTAGTACCACTTTTTTGGGAGGGTTGCCAGTTTCTGTCCCTGCTTTTTTTGAGGGTTGCCACTTCAGGCACCTCTATTTTCAGGGTCACAAGTTTTTGTCAGTATTTTTTTAAGGCTCACAAGTTCCTAGCCCCATTTTTATAGGGGTTACCAGTTTTCGGCACTGCTTTTTGGGAGTTTGCAAATTTACCAGGACATCTAATTTTGGGGTCACCAGCTCTTGTCACTGTTTTTTCTTTAGACTCACAAGTTTATGGCACCACTTTTTTAAGGGGTCCCCAGTTTCTGGCACCTCTCATTCAGGGGTCACTAGTTTTTGTCACTGTTTTTTTAAGGCTCAGAAGTTGTTGGCACCACATTTTGGGGGGTTGCTAGTTCTGGTGCTACTATTTTGGGGGACGGGCAACAGGTTTTTGCACCACCATTTTTTATTTTGAGGTGCCAACAGCTCCTGGCAGTTTATTTTTTATTTTGAGGGTTACTAGTTTCTGGCACCCTTTTTTATGGATCACCAGTTATTTGAACCCTGATCTTTGGGGGTCCCCAGTTTCTGGCAGCTCTAAATGTAGGGTTGCCAGTTTCTGGCATCATTATTTTGGGGATCACAAGGTCTTTGGCATGGCTTTTTAGGTTTCTTGTATCGCTATTTTTCTGTGTGACCACTTTATGGAACCTCTAATTTGGGGTTTTCCAGTGTCTGGTGCTACTTTTATGGGGGGCACCAGTTTTCTGGGGGGGTAGGGGGGAATCAGGGTTTCTGGCATTACTGTTTCCAGTGGATACCAGTTTCTGGCACTGCCTTTTTTTGGGGGGTTGCCAATTTACCAAGACATCTAATTTGGGGGTCACCAGTTTTCATCACTGTCTTTTTGAGGTTCCCAAGTTTCAAGCACCACCATCTTTTTTGAGGGGGTTGCTACTTAACCTCTAATATGTGAATTATGAGTTTTCTATCACCAAATTTTTGGGGGTCCCCAGTTTCTGGTACCACTTGATTGAGGGTTGCCAGTTTCTAGCATTGTTATTTTGGGGACCACACGGTTTTTGGCACAACTTTTTAGGTAGTCCCTAGTTTCTTGTATTGCTATCTTTCAGTGTGGCCACTTTATGGAACTTCTAAATTGGGGTTTTCCGGCTTCTGGTGCTACTTTTTTGAGGTCACCAGTTTTCTGGGGGGGTAGGGGGGGATCAGGGTTTCTGGCATTACTATTTCTAGTGAATACCAGTTCCAAACACTGCTTCTTTGGGGGTTGCCAATTTAACAAGACATCTAATTTGGGGGCACCTGTTTCTGGCCCAACTGTCTTTTGAGTTAGTGGGTCGCCACTTTTTGGTGCAACTTTCTTGGGGGGCGGGGTCCACAAGTTTCAGGCACTATTATTTCTGGGATTCACAGTTTCTGGCATCATCATTTTTATCGATTGCTAGGTTTTGGAACCCCTTTCTTTGGGGGTCCCCAGTTTCTAGCACCTGTAATTAAGGGGTCATCACCTTCTGGTACCTCTAAGTAGGGGGTTGACAGTTTCAGGCATTGTTATTTTAGGTATCAAAAGGTTTTTGGCACTGCAATTAAGGCAAACCCCAGTTTCCTGTACTGTTATTTTTGGGTGTGGTCATGTTTTGGCACCATTATTTTGGGGGTTGCCACTTTCTGGTACCTATAGGTCAGGGGTCAATAGTTTTCAGTCACTGTTTTTTGAGGGTAACAAGTTTCTAGCATCACTATTTTGAGGGGTTCCAGTTTCTAGTAATGTTTTTTTTTTACATTTCTGACCTGAGTGAGGCTAAAACAGCTTCCTCACTGGGATCAGAATCATAACAAGGTTTTTTTTCTTGTTCTTTCTCACCACAGAGCTCTTGTTTCTGTACACAGTGTGCTGCCAACTTGAGAAGAATCAGGAAAAGTCGTCCTCTATTAACTCAAACTGGGTTAAAGTGGAGCGGCGTGAAGCCAGAGGGAGAGCGAGAGGAGAAAATGACATTGAGTCAACGAGAACAGAGAAGCAGAGATACGACAGACATCAATGGACCAAACTGAGTGTGTGTGCGTGTGTCAGATGGCGTGGTGAGTTCAGGGGCAGTTCAGCTCTACCCCGGAGTGCCTGAGAATTTAAACTGGGTTTATAGAAAAAAAAAAAAGCGATAAAATGAGATCAGAGCCGAGTCCACAGAGACACAGAGAAGCGAAGAGAGAAGAGGAGAGAAGAGGAATGACTAACGACCGGACGGTGTGTGTGTGACTCTCATCTGTGAGCTCGTCCATTAATAAAACATTAGTCTGTCTCCGCTGAATGGAACTTTTCATCCATAATTATCTCCCTGCTCCCCGAACACACCGCATCCACAGACGGCGGGCGATTACAGCCGCTCTGAAATTTCCTCAGATTCGAAACGTGCTCTGTTTTTTTTTTTTTCAGGGGAAGAAGAGGAATAAAAAATGACTAGAGACTCACACAAAAACAGTAAACACAGGTATTATCAGCGTCTGGACTCTCAGACTTCACAGTAAACTGATTGCAGAGCTGGAAGGTGAAGTTCTCACAGATTATAGAACAAAACTACAACCGCAGCCGTGAAAGCAATTTGTGCTCGTGAGAAGAAAATCAGATTGTGGAGCAGTTAGAAAGTGATGTTTTCTGCTTTTTGTAGCTTTATGAAAGAAAGGTGTCACAACTGGAGGATGGGATTTTTTCCTGAAATGAAAACACATTATGATAACTAAAGTTAGGAGTGTAGGAGTTGTTTTTTTACTCATGTTTTATGACATATTTTAGATTTTCTTTGTATAATACATTGTTTTACAACTGCACCTTAACTCTTAAATCTTTTCGGGTCATGATAAAAACACATGTTTTTCTTTTAAACTCTACTTCTCTTTCTTCAAGACAGCTTTCCCTGAATGCAAAGTGTTGGGGTAATAGTTTTAAAAGGTAACAATAAAACATTATATATAACAACACAAATAACTTCAGCTGAAATACAGGACTCTCTGAAAGAATGTGGTGTGAATGTTTCGAGATGCACAACAAGGAGGCACTTGGGGAAAATGGGCTGAAGACATTTCTACACAAATGCCACAAAGTATTTTGCTTACAATACGCCAAACAGCACAGAGACAAGCCTCAAAACTTAACCATAAACATTGTTCCATTTGGAGAGGAGTCAACAAGGCCTATGATGAAAGGTCCACCATTCCTACTGTGAAACACGGAGGTGGATCACTGATGTTTTGGGGATGTGTGAGCTACAAAGGCTCAGGAAACTTGGTCCAAACTGATGAATGAAGGATGAATGCAGCATGTTATCAGAAAATACTGGAGGAAAATTTACACTCATCAGCCCAGAAGCTGCACATGAGACGTACTTGGACGTTCACACATGACAATGATCCAAAACACAAGGACAAGTGGACCTGCCATTGGCTACAGCAGAATAAAGTGAAGGTTCTGGAGTGGCCATCTCAGTCTCCTGACCTCAAACCTGCAGTTCATGCAAGACAGAGCAAGAATTTACATGAACTGGAGGCCTTTTGCCAAGAAGAATGGTCAGTTTTACCATCTGAGAAAATAAAGACCCTCATCCACAACCAGCACAAACGACTTCTCATCTCATAATTTAGACTTTTGATCAAAAAATGTCAAAATTTTGACTTTTTAACATAAAAAGAAGAAATTTTAATCTCAATGTTAAATTTTTTTCTCTGAATTTTTTCATTTTATCTCAGACTTATCTCAAGATTTTGACGTTTTAAACTTGTAATTAAAATTCATAATCTTTACAACTTATTCAAAAATCAGACTTTTTATTTCATACTTCCACATTTTTCCTCATAATTTAGACATTTTATCTTACAATTTTGACCATTTTTGACAATTTTAGACATTTCTCCCCCAAAATTTTGACCATTATCTCATATTTTAGGCATTTTATTTAAAATTTTGAACCTTTTATTTTTTTCATTTTGGACTCAGCTCATAACTGGCATGCTGATTCCAAAATTGCAGTCATTGTTTTTTTTTTTCACAAGGCAAAGTGGACCTGCCATTGGCTACAGCAGGATAAAGGGAAGGTTCTGGAGTGGCCATCTCAGTCTCCAGACCTCAATAACCTGCAAAACAGCCCAAGAATTTACAGGAACTGGAGGCTTTTTGCCAAGAAGAATGGTCAGTTTTAGCATCTGAGAAAATAAAGACCCTCATCCACAACCAGCACAAAAGACTTCAAGCTGTCATTGATGTTAAAGGGGGAAATACACGCTATTAAGAACTGGGGGAGGGAAACTTTTGATCAGGGCCATTTTGGGAGTTTCTGTTGTCATTATGATTTAAAAAGAGTAAACATAGTTGTTTGTTAATAAATGTCTTCACCAACCAGTAACCATGAGTGACAGAAAAGTTTTTGTGTTTTATTCATATTCTCTGAAAAAATGGCCAAGAAACCATGAATTCTGCAGGGGTATCTAAACTTATAAGCAGATATATATATATATATATATATATATATATATATATATATNATGAACACGACTGAGCCTGAACGTAAACACCATCCATCAGAGTTATGAGTTAATGGATCCATTAAGACAGAAAGGTCCTGGTTATTTCTGAATCTGACTCTGCTGCTCCGTGTTTCTGGTATCTATTAGCTGCAGAGGTCTGTCCGTGTGGAATCACCCTCACACTCATGTCATATTAATACCGCTCATGTGTTCTGTGAAAACGTGCGTGTTAAAACACAGTTACGCTGATTAATGCTTCAATTAGTGGAATTAATGAGCATGTTAGTGTAGCGGCTTATGTTTAATAATGATGATGATTGTGAGAGGACATCAGTCTGCTGCTGCTGAAAACAGCTGAAAGTCATTAAACTTCCATAAAAACCTTCCTGGTGTCTGTGTGACAGAGGGAATAACGACTCAGAGTCAGTCAGCGGAGAGAAAACACACACACACATTCCCACGTTCACGCACCTGCTCACACACCAACAGCCACTCAGCGTGACCGAGAAAAGGCCAGGTAAGGAATTCCAAAAGACCAGCGGGGAAAAAATGCGTTCGCTCCGTGATGACGGAGGAACAATGTTCACGGAGCGAGAGAGGAAATAAAGAAATCAGTCGGGAGGAGCGAAACGCTGACCTTCAGGAGAAAGTATTGTGTGAAAAAATGTGAAACACAGCACCTCCTGCCATCAGGCGTCACCTGTGTTTACCATTTTTCCACAAACACAAACAGGATGATTCCACCGACGCTGCACAACTGTCACCGAGGAAGAAGACGGGGAGGGGGGGGGGGGGGGGGGNGGGGGGCAAACATGCAGCATCTGCAGCTCAGGATCCACGTTTCACACACAAGATGCAAAAAGAAGAAAAGGAGTGAGAAATAAAAATGAGTTGCAAGGAACAATTAAAGATAAATAGTCTTTCTTTTTGCTGATTGAAAAAAATAAAAACAAAATAATTGGCTTTGTTGAGACATTTTATTCACCCTTATTAAGTCATAATTTTGAGAAAAGAGTCATATTTTCAGATATGTGGTGGAAATTTGGGGTTAAAAAGATGAAACAAGGAGATAGATAGAAAAAAAATGTGAGATTTAAAGTCAAAATGCTGAGAAGGAGTTGAAATTATGAGGAAAAAAATGTGAATTTTTGCAATAAAAGAATATCAAAGAATATTGAATATCAAAAATATGAGATAATGTCCTCAAATCACAAGAAAAAAAATTCTATGACTTAGAGTTGAAACAATGAGATAAAAGCAAACAATTTTTATGAGATAAGAGTCTAAATTATAGGGTTAAAGTCACAATTGAAGGAAATTGTGGAAATAATTAGATAAAACATTTGAGTAATGGGTCAAATGGTCAAAACTGCATTGGGAGTGAGAAAAATGGTCAAAAATAACAAGATAAATCGTCAAAATAATTAGATAAATGGACAAAATTATAAGAAAAATTGTCAAAACTACGAATTAATTGGCCAACACTTTAAGTAAACTGTCAAAACTATGAAATTAATGGTCAAAATTATTAGATAAATGATTGAAATCATGAGAAAACTGGTCCAAACCATTTAATAAATGGTCAAAAATATAAAATAACTGGTCAAAATTTTGAATTTTTGGGTCAAAGTTATGAGACAAATGGTCAAAATAATGAGATAAAACGTCAAACTGTGAGGAAATCAATAATATTTTGAGTTGAATGGTCAAAACATTTGGAAAAATTGTCAAAATGTTGAGATAACTGGTCAAAATCATAAGAAACTCAAACTTATGAGATTAAATGTCAAAACGATGACATTAATGGTCAACATTATGAGATAAATGCTGAAAAATATCAGACAAATGGTCAAAATTTGAGATATAATGTCACAGTTATGCCATACAAATCATGAGATTGTGAAATTCTCATGAAATAAGAGTCTAAATTAAAAGGTCAAAGTCACAATTGAGGGAAATTGTAGGAATAATAAGATAAAACATAAATATTGGTCAAATGGCCAAAATACTTTGAGAGTCAGAAAAATGAGAAAAACAGTCAAAAGTTATAGTATAAATTGTCAAAATAATGAGATAAATGGTCCAAACTATGAGATTAATGATCAAAATTAAGGGGTCAAAATTATTAGAAAAAATGTCAAATTTATGAGTTCAATGGTCAAAATTATTGAATAAATGAACAAAAGTATCAGATAAATGGTCAAAATCATGAGATAAATGATTGAAATCATGAGATAACTGGTCAAAACCATTAAATTAATGGTCAAAATGATCATATTTTGGGTTGAAGTTATCAGAAAAATTGTCAAAACTATGAATTATTTAATCAAAACTAAGTAAACTCAAAATTATTAGATTAATGCCAAAATATGAGATTAATGGCCATAATTATAAATAAATGGACGAATCAGTTATCAGATAAATGGTCAAAATCATGAGATAACTGGTCAAAACCATTAAATTAATGGTCAAAATTATAATTTCTTTGGGTCAAAGTTATGAGATAAATGGTCAAAATAATGAGATAAAATGTCAAACTGTGAGGAAATCAATACAACTTTGAGGTGAATGGTCAAAACAGTTGGAAAAATGGTCAAAATGTTGAGATAAGTGGTCAAAACCATAAGTGAACTCTCAAAATTATTGGATAAAATGTCAAAACAATGACATTAATGGTCAACATTATGAGATAAACTCTCAAAAATATCAGATAAAAGGTCAAAATTTAGAGATTTAAAGTCACAGTTATGCTATTCAATTAATGAGAAAATGTCAAAAAAATCAGATAAATAGTCAAACTTTGAAGCACAGTTGCAAATTTGAAATTAAAGGTCACATTTATTAGATAAAAGTAAAAAAGTCAATTTCCTTGAATAGATCAATGGAGCTGACGATTGTGCGGGGCGCGTCCTTCATGACTGAGGGCCCTGGACTAAATTACATCAAACAGAGGTTTCCCCTCACACACACACACACACTCTAACCTGTGCATTTAACCTCACTCTCCTCCACAAACACACACCGCTGTGAGGTGGAATGAGTGTCCTGTATGAACAAACACACACACACAGATATAAGCGAAGGCCTGAGGTGTGTGTTCGCTTGTATATGTCGACATCCTCAGTTTTTTTTCACGCCTGTTTTCAGATTTTTCTCCTCTTTAAAGACGAAAGCTGACAGGAGGAAGACTCTGACCCCTGGAGGAAACAAACTCTCGTCTTCCTTTTTCTTCCATTAAAGCAGCAAAGACGGAGAGAAAGTCTGGAGTCAGGGTTTTGTGTTTTTATTTTCATGTGTGTACGAAGAAGCGAAATCCATCTCCAGTGTTTGTGTTAATGTGTGTGATTTAGTCTCTGCCAACACACACCCTGACTCTGACAGAGTCTCTTTCACCCCAAAGCTCTCCAGCTGGCACCACATCATCCTAACACACACACACACTCACACACACACTCTACACAAACACAAACAAACAGAAAGACAGAGAGAGAGAGACGCTCCCTCTCTCCTCGTTCTCTCCTCTTTCTGTTCCAGCGGTGCCAAGCGCCACAATGCTCCAAAACCCAAACAAAGACTGAAATTAGGACAGAGGTTTGTTAAGATCTGATCCCTTTAAATCCTCTGCTCTCTTCCACTTTTACAGGCACATTTATTTCCCCCAACATTGGTTTAAACCCTCAGCTTTAACCCTCTCCATCATCTTACTTTCTGACTCGCAGAGTTTGACTTATATTCCCTCTTTGTGTGTGTGTGTATGTGTGTGTGTGTGACGGCTTAAAGCTGTCTCGCTGTCAAATCGTGGAAATGCAGGCGTCTTAACGTCAAAATGTGCAAATTCAGCTCAAATGTAAATCTGGAAACTCATGGTTAGAGGTTGGGTGAAGACGTTTATTAACAAACAACTGTGTTTACGCTGTCAAAACTATGAAATTAATGTTCAAAATTATTAGATAAATGGACAAGATATCAGAAAAAATGGTCAAAATTGTGAGATAAATGATTGAAATCATGAGAAAACTCAATGGTTTCATTATAGGCCTTGTTGACTCCTCTCCAAATGGAACAATGTTTATGGTTGTGGACAAAAAGTTCACTTTTGCTCTCATCACTCCAAATGACTTTGTTCCAGAAGTTTTGGCGTAATGTAGGTTGAATACTTGGTGGCTTACTTCTGGCGACTTGACCATGCATCTCATTTTTCCTCAAGTGCCTCCTTATTGTGCATCTTGAAAACTTTCTTCAGAGAGTCCTGTATTTCAGCTGAACTTACTTGTTGGTTTTGCTTTGCATCCCAAACAATTTTAATTATTGTGAGTGAGATATTTTGTGGCATTTGCATAGAAATGTCTTTTTTCTGGCCACTCAACCATACAGTCCATTTTTCTTCAAGTGCCTCCTTATTGTGCATCTTGAAACAGCCAGACCACATTCTTTCAGAGAGTCAAAGTTATTTGTGGGATTTTCTTTGCATCCAGAACAATTTTCCTGTCAGTTGTAGCTGAAATGTTTGTTGGTCTACCTGACCGTGGTTTGGTTTCAACAGAATCCCTCATTTTCCACTTCTTCATTAGAGTTTGAACTCTGCTTATTGGCATCCTCAGTTCCTTGGATATTTTTTTATATCCCATTCTTATTTCATACAGTACAATTTTATACAATTCTTTTTCTTTCCTCATGACTCAGAATCCAGAAATGTCAGTGCAGCACTGGATGAAAGACACAAGTGTCTGTCAGGAGCTCAGAAACTCACTGAGCTTTTATACACACACACTGATTACACTTGTGTTCATGTTATCAGGACAAAATCACCAGAGGATGGAAAGTTTCGATCATTTTGGAAGTTTTTGTTGTACTATATTGATGTCTTATACACATCAGGATGTGAATATTTCACACAGGGAGGAAAGACTCAAACAGACGGTTCATTCATGGATCAGTTTTAGTGAAAGTGACTCATATTTCTTTTCTCCTGGCTGGGTTTCATCTGGCAGTATGAAATTGAAAAATTACCTCCTTAACGAGTTTTGGATTCCTCATCCACATATTTCGCCCTCTCAACAGTGAGGTGTGTTCACTTCTGGCAGTAAAAGGTGTTTTTCTTCGGCTTGTAATTAAATTTCAGTGACAGATTGAGTAAAACAACAAAGCGGAGCGAGAAAAGGAGTTAAAATGAGTAATTGTTGCTCGCGGGATGTTTTAATTGGACTTCAATCTGAGCTTTATTTCATCGTGGGGAAGAAACAAAATAAAACAGGCTGCACTAATAAAGACCTTTCCACAGCCTCTCACATGTGCATCTCTGTTCTTTATGAAGACATTATGTGAAAATGTGTTGTAATAGCCCTTATAAAGTGCTCATTAATACAAACACTGCAGTAACCTGCTGCATAAATGTAATGTACCAAACCCCCAACGCATGGCTGCCTGTGAGGCAAAAACGAGCGGCTTAAATTATTTTTACAACGCCTCCGACGGCTGGGATGAGGCCGGTCAAATGACTTGTACCCGAGTCTATCGAGAGACTTCAGAGGGCATTAAAATGCAGCGAGGAGGAGGAGGAGGTCGTAAAGAGCCATGTGGTTTTATAGGCGCTCATAAACAGGCTGCAGGACGAGGGGGAGGCCAGCACATCTCAGACCCTCATTCTTTCTTTAAACATAAAACCTGGTCCCGAGTCAGCGCACACGGATCAGGGAGGAAGACGATTTACAGGAGGAGCCGGCGCCGCTGACGGCCGCGAGTACATCACCTGACTCTGAGTGTTCGGTTTCAGATTCACTCTGACGTCNGTCGGGGGAGGGAAGAAGCCTCCGGACTGGGCGCAGTGATTCCAAGGCCAATTAAGCAGCCAGTGAAATAAAAGCTTTATTGACAACAGCTCTCCCTGACGCCGCGCCTCACCGCGCCTCCTCCCACGGCGTGCGACCTGAACCCCTCACAGATGTATTCCCCGGACTGGATCTGCAGTTTAACACGGAGCAGGGACGGGTCAACGCCGTGCAGCATCAAAGAATTAAAGCGCCGCGTCCTGGCAGCCTCCCATGAGCCTCTGCTGCTGTTTTATTCATGCCTGTTTGCTGTGTTTATTCCCATCACCTTCTCTCTCTCTCTCACAGAGACTCAGCAGCTTCACCCGATTCATCAATTTAACTCCAGCGCGGCGCGGCGTGATGCGGCGTGGACCTCCGTAATTGACTTTCAAAACAGGGATGATAAATCTGGGCTCCTCCACCAACAATAACACGTCAGAGATTACGGACATTAGCATGCAGCAGAGGGAGAAACACATCAAACTCCGTCCTCTCAGCCTTTAACTGTTATGAAGAATATATTATACACACAACAATGCAACGTTAGAGGCGTAATAACGCTTGTTACCGCTTCTTCTGACAGCAAATGTGAACAAATATCCTCAGATTATAGAGCGATGAAGATGAATCTGTGGGATTAGAGCAAAACAAATGGGCCATAAAACAAAACAAGTATAAAAAGAGTGAATATGTTTATGAATGAGGCTTTTATTCTGAAGGGATGTAGTACTGTTCACAGTTGAGTGGACATCTGTGAAATCTGAATTATACCTTATTTTATTGTCTCATTTATGGGATATTTTCACTGTTTTTATGTACTTTAGTATTGTATTTCTGACATTGTTTGGGCCGTTTTTGCTGCTTTTTAACGACACTGCACTTTGAGTACCTCCAGTTGTTTTAAATGTGCTTCATGAATAAAGTTTAAGTTGAATTAAAAGGTACAGTTCAGTTTAAATGGCTCAACTTCTCTGCACTGTAACCACAGGGAGAGTGTCTGTTATGGTAAAAGTAGTGTGGCATCTGTAGGGAGGTCAATGACAAAAAGAGGGTCTAAAAACGTATTTTTGATAAGTTCTTTGAAAATGGATCAAAACATATTTCTGAGAGAAGAATTATGTTTTCTAACAGATTTCAGTAGTTGACCAACATTTCAAAGTTTTTAGGTTCATTATTTTTTAGTATTTTTAATTTGAGCACCCAAAAATGTCAGGTGGCGCAACCAAATATATGAAAATATATTTATATGTTCCTGTTATTTTTTCTGTGTGAAATTATTGGCAA